>NIVC01000827.1:339928-434928 GCA_002269645.1 Macrostomum lignano | reverse complement strand
TCGGGGGTTCATCTCCATGCCGGTGCGGCCGCCGCAGGCGCTGCTGAAGTCAGCTGCCACCGACGAGAGCGACGATGAGGTGCTTTTAACGAGAGATTTCCCACCTTTCCCCGAGATTTCCCATCTTTCCTCGAGATTTCCCATCTTTCCCCGAGATTTCCCACCTTTCCCCGAGATTTCCCATCCTTCCTCGAGATTTCCCATCCTTCCTCGAGATTTCCCATCTTTCCCCGAGATTTCCCATCCTTCCCCGAGATTTTCCATCTTTCCCCGAGATTTCCCATCTTTTCCCGAGATTTCCCACCTTTCCCCGAGATTTCCCATCCTTCCCCTGAGATTTCCCATCCTTTCCCGAGATTTCCCATCTTTCCCCGAGATTTCCAATCCTTCCCCGAGATTTTCCATCTTTCCCCGAGATTTCCCATCTTTCCCCGAGATTTCCCATCTTTCCTCGAGATTTCCCCTCCTTTCCCGAGATTTCCCATCCTTCCCCGAGATTTCTTATCCTTCCCCGAGATTTCCCATCTTTCCTCGAGATTTCCCCTCCTTTCCCGAGATTTCCCATCCTTCCCCGAGATTTCCCATCCTTTCGCCGAGATTTCCCATCTTTCCCCGAGATTTCCCATCCTTCCCCTGAGATTTCCCATCCTTTCCCGAGATTTCCCATCTTTCGCCGAGATTTCCCACCTTTCCCCGAGATTTCCCATCCTTCCCCTGAGATTTCCCATCCTTTCCCGAGATTTCCCATCTTTCCCTGAGATTTCCCATCCTTCCCCTGAGATTTCCCATCCTTTCCCGAGATTTCCCATCTTTCCCCGAGATTTCCAATCCTTCCCCGAGATTTTCCATCTTTCCCCGAGATTTCCCATCCTTCCCCGAGATTTTCCATCTTTCCCCGAGATTTCCCATCTTTCCCCGAGATTTCCCACCTTTCCCCGAGATTTCCCATCCTTCCCCTGAGATTTCCCATCCTTTCCCGAGATTTCCCATCTTTCGCCGAGATTTCCCATCCTTCCCCTGAGATTTCCCATCCTTCCCCTGAGATTTCCCACCTTTCCCCGAGATTTCCCATCTTTCCCCGAGATTTCCCATCTTTCCCCGAGATTTCCCACCTTTCCCCGAGATTTCCCACCTTTCCCCGAGATTTCCCATCTTTCCTCGAGATTTCCCCTCCTTTCCCGAGATTTCCCATCCTTCCCCGAGATTTCTTATCCTTCCCCGAGATTTCCCATCTTTCCTCGAGATTTCCCCTCCTTTCCCGAGATTTCCCATCCTTTCCCGAGATTTCTTATCCTTCCCCGAGATTTCCCATCTTTCCTCGAGATTTCCCCTCCTTTCCCGAGATTTCCCATCCTTCCCCGAGATTTCCCATCCTTTCGCCGAGATTTCCCATCTTTCCCCGAGATTTCCCACCTTTCCCCGAGATTTCCCATCCTTCCCCTGAGATTTCCCATCCTTTCCCGAGATTTCCCATCTTTCCCTGAGATTTCCCATCCTTCCCCTGAGATTTCCCATCCTTCCCCTGAGATTTCCCACCTTTCCCCGAGATTTCCCACCTTTCCCCGAGATTTCCCACCTTTCCCCGAGATTTCCCATCTTTCCTCGAGATTTCCCCTCCTTTCCCGAGATTTCCCATCCTTCCCCGAGATTTCTTATCCTTCCCCGAGATTTCCCATCTTTCCTCGAGATTTCCCCTCCTTTCCCGAGATTTCCCATCCTTCCCCGAGATTTCTTATCCTTCCCCGAGATTTCCCATCTTTCCTCGAGATTTCCCCTCCTTTCCCGAGATTTCCCATCCTTCCCCGAGATTTCCCATCCTTTCGCCGAGATTTCCCATCTTTCCCCGAGATTTCCCATCCTTCCCCTGAGATTTCCCATCCTTTCCCGAGATTTCCCATCTTTCGCCGAGATTTCCCACCTTTCCCCGAGATTTCCCATCCTTCCCCTGAGATTTCCCATCCTTTCCCGAGATTTCCCATCTTTCCCTGAGATTTCCCATCCTTCCCCTGAGATTTCCCATCCTTTCCCGAGATTTCCCATCTTTCCCCGAGATTTCCAATCCTTCCCGAGATTTTCCATCTTTCCCCGAGATTTCCCATCCTTCCCCGAGATTTTCCATCTTTCCCCGAGATTTCCCATCTTTCCCCGAGATTTCCCACCTTTCCCCGAGATTTCCCATCCTTCCCCTGAGATTTCCCATCCTTTCCCGAGATTTCCCATCTTTCGCCGAGATTTCCCATCCTTCCCCTGAGATTTCCCATCCTTCCCCTGAGATTTCCCACCTTTCCCCGAGATTTCCCATCTTTCCCCGAGATTTCCCATCTTTCCCCGAGATTTCCCACCTTTCCCCGAGATTTTCCACCTTTCCCCGAGATTTCCCATCTTTCCTCGAGATTTCCCCTCCTTTCCCGAGATTTCCCATCCTTCCCCGAGATTTCTTATCCTTCCCCGAGATTTCCCATCTTTCCTCGAGATTTCCCCTCCTTTCCCGAGATTTCCCATCCTTCCCCGAGATTTCCCATCCTTCCCCTGAGATTTCCCATCCTTTCCCGAGATTTCCCATCTTTCCCCGAGATTTCCAATCCTTCCCCGAGATTTTCCATCTTTCCCCGAGATTTCCCATCCTTCCCCGAGATTTTCCATCTTTCCCCGAGATTTCCCATCTTTCCCCGAGATTTCCCACCTTTCCCCGAGATTTCCCATCCTTCCCCTGAGATTTCCCATCCTTTCCCGAGATTTCCCATCTTTCGCCGAGATTTCCCATCCTTCCCCTGAGATTTCCCATCCTTCCCCTGAGATTTCCCACCTTTCCCCGAGATTTCCCATCTTTCCCCGAGATTTCCCATCTTTCCCCGAGATTTCCCACCTTTTCCCGAGATTTTCCACCTTTCCCCGAGATTTCCCATCTTTCCTCGAGATTTCCCCTCCTTTCCCGAGATTTCCCATCCTTCCCCGAGATTTCTTATCCTTCCCCGAGATTTCCCATCTTTCCCCGAGATTTCCCATCTTTCCCCGAGATTTCCCACCTTTCCCCGAGATTTTCCACCTTTCCCCGAGATTTCCCATCTTTCCTCGAGATTTCCCCTCCTTTCCCGAGATTTCCCATCCTTCCCCGAGATTTCTTATCCTTCCCCGAGATTTCCCATCTTTCCTCGAGATTTCCCCTCCTTTCCCGAGATTTCCCATCCTTCCCCGAGATTTCCCATCCTTTCGCCGAGATTTCCCATCTTTCCCCGAGATTTCCCATCCTTCCCATGAGATTTCCCATCCTTTCCCGAGATTTCCCATCCTTTCGCCGAGATTTCCCATCCTTCCCCTGAGATTTCCCATCTTTCCCCGAGATTTCCCTCAATTCGATAATTTCCAAACTCGAAGCCTTTCCATATTTTTCGCAACCTGTCAGGTCAGTTCAATCAGGGCAATTCCCAATTAAAATTTCAGTTCGCCACCGCGGGACTGCAGTACTTTGCAAACAGGCACTCATCTGTAAAACAGTCAGGTGAGAAAATTTACAATCCAAACTATCGAATAGCTATTAATTGAGAATTAGTCTAGAGATCATAGTATATCTGATACACAGCACTTAGCTCCACAATACAGATTCATTTTAAACAAATAACTAAATAATTTGGCACAGTTAAACAACTACAATTAAAACAAATCAGACCAAACGATTGAGACACATTTAAACAAATATTTAACACACATGTTACCAAATACTTTAGAGATCTTTTAAAAATAGAACGCATATTAGACAAACAATTTCGATTAATTCGAACAAATAATTGTGACGCATTTAAACAAATCTTTTTGGTACATTTTAGCAAGCCTATTAAGACACTTTCAGACATCAAAATAAATAAGGCAAATTTTTTAAAGCTGTAATTTAACGCTCAGAAATTTTAGCGCACACCCACAAAAAATTCTGGTTAAAAACTCCTTCCAGGCTACTATCAGCGACCGCGCTATCAGCAGAATCAAATGCAGCGTCGCAACAGCGAGGACAGCGACGTTGCCTCCGCGATGCTGCCGCAGTACGCCGCCGCGGCTGCCGATGCCTTCGACACCGACTTGGAAATTGGCGCCAATTCAAAAACCAGCTTCTTCCGAGGCGGCCTGGGCCGACTGAACTCGATGAGCTCAGAGGGCGCTAAAAACGGCAGCTTTCCGGAGAGTTACTACAAGAGTCTGCGACCTCCATCAACGGAGCCTACAAGACGCAGATGGCCCGGCACGCAAGAACAGCAGCAGCAAACTTTGCTACTAGAAGAAATGCCATCAGCAGCAGCGATTCCCAGTCAGAAGTTTCAAACGGTTCGCTACTTAGTTGACTCGTCCAATACTTCATCGACAGGCGCTGGCAGCGGTCGCACGGCTGAGGGCGGCAGTCGCGGCGGTTTTGTCTATGGCAGTCCCTATCTGACCAGCAGCTTTGTGTGAGCCTTCGGCTGCAGATTAAACTCGGCAGAGACCTCTGACAGTGGCCTGTGGCCAGCGGGTCTTATTGATCGTGGTGTAACTTAATACGAGCTACTTACTTGTTTCACCTTTACTTCTTAATCTTAAAATGTCTAAAAATTTAGACAAAAATTAGGGTATTTAAACACACTTTAGGGTACTGATTGAGACACAATTTGGGGTACTGATTGAGACACAATCTAGGGTACTGATTGAGACACACTTTAGGGTACTGATTGAGACACAATCTAGGGTACTGATTGAGATACAATCTAGGGTACTGATTGAGACACAATCTAGGGTACTGATTGAGACACAATTTAGGGTACTGATTGAGACACAATTTAGGGTACTGATTGAGACACAATTTAGGGTACTGATTGAGACACAATTTAGGGTACTGATTGAGACACAATTTAGGGTACTGATTGTGACACAATCTAGGGTACTGATTGAGACACAATCTAGGGTACTGATTGAGACACAATCTAGGGTACTGATTGAGACACAATCTAGGGTACTGATTGAGACACAATCTAGGGTACTGATTGAGACACAATTTAGGGTACTGATTGAGACACAATCTAGGGTACTGATTGAGACACAATCTAGGGTACTGATTGAGACACAATCTAGGGTACTGATTGAGACACAATTTAGGGTACTGATTGTGACACAATCTAGGGTACTGATTGAGACACAATTTAGGGTACTGATTGTGACACAATCTAGGGTACTGATTGAGACACAATCTAGGGTACTTATTGAGACTCACTTTAGAGTATTGATTGAGACACAATCAAGGTACTGATTGAGACACAATTTAGGGTACTGATTGAGACACAATTCATGGTACTAAATTGAGACACTAATAATTAAGACATTCTGTACCTGCTTCAATTGAGAGAGTACAGCTGTATTAAGCGAGTCATAGACTACATAAATAAAAAATCTGTCACAAACAATAGCTTAAGCCATTCCCCATTTGCTAATTGGTCTCTGAAACCATTTGTACACACAATCTCTATACTATCTTCTTTGTGGCTAATCCGTGTCTCTGTGAACAAAAACATTTGTGAATTGGTATATAACGAATATAAATAGGAACCGCGTGTAGTGCTTTAGTTAACTTGCCATACATGTACGTACGTACATAGCCAACAATTTAAATAATTATTTTAAAAATCTTTATTTCGACCCTGTCAGTGTTAAGCATTCGTTTTTGTCGACGCCATAAGCTTTTGCCCTCAATGTGCACCCACCTCACTCCTCGACCTTGAATATATCGTCTCTAATTGGACAGCGTGGAAGGAAGCGAAACTCCCTCACTCTTCGACCTTGAATATATCGTCTCTAATTGGACAGCGTGGAAGGAAGCGAAACCCCCTCACTCCTCGACCTTGAATACTAGTTTCTAATTGGACAGCGTGGAAGGAGGCGAACCCCCCTCACTCCTCGACCTTGAGTACTAGTTAGTCTCTTATTGGACAGCGCCAAATAACGACCCATGCGCAAGAATAACATAAACTCATCCTCAGAAATGAGTATATGAATACTGAATAGTGATTGTTGGTTTTTTGCGTCATTCCTGTTATCTGTTACGAGTAATTAAATTTGCTACTGTTTTTTTATTGTCAGAAACTTGTTAACACGTGAATACGTTTGTTTTACTGAGTCTTTGGAGTGTGCAAAATATACAGATATTTTTGTAAATAGAATTTAAATTAAAACAATTATGATTATAATTTTCCGCTTATATGCTTCAGAAACAGCAACATATCGGTGATTCTCATCCATCGAAAGTTTTTTCAAGATTGCTTGGAACTCAGCCAGTGTTGCTGAATTAAAATATACTTCATGTTCTTTGCTTACTACTTATAGTATTTAGTAGTGCTAAACTGATGTTTCATCACAATTAAATTTAAGGCCCATTTACACGAATCACATCTTGCATTAATCGACCTCTTAACTCTTTAATCATCGAATCTGCCTCAGTATCCTTGAACCTGCCTCAGTATCCTTGAATCTGCCTCAGTGTCCTTGAATCTGCCACAGTATCCTTGAATCTGCCTCTCTGATCCTTGAATCTGCCTCTCTGATCCTTGAATCTGCCTCTCTGATCCTTGAATCTGCCTCTCTGATCCTTGAATCTGCCTCTCTGATCCTTGAATCTGCCTCTCTGATCCTTGAATCTACCTCAGAGTCTTGAATCTGCCTCTCTGATCATTGAATTCGCCTCTCTGATCCTTGAATCTGCCTCAGTGTCCTTGAATCTGCCTCAGTGTCCTTGAATCTGCCACAGTATCCTTGAATCTGCCTCAGTGTCCTTGAATCTGCCTCAGTGTCCTTGAATCTGCCTCAGTGTCCTTGAATCTGCCTCAGTGTCCTTGAATCTGCCTCAGTGTCCTTGAATCTGCCTCAGTGTCCTTGAATCTGCCTCAGTGTCCTTGAACCTGCCTCAGTGTCCTTGAATCTGCCTCAGTGTCCTTGAATCTGCCTCAGTGTCCTTGAATCTGCCTCAGTGTCCTTGAATCTGCCTCAGTGTCCTTGAATCTGCCTCAGTGTCCTTGAATCTGCCTCAGTGTCCTTGAATCTGCCTCAGTGCCCTTGAATCTGCCTCAGTGTCCTTGAATCTGCCTCAGTATCCTTGAATCTGCCACAGTATCCTTGAATCTGCCTCTCTGATCAATGGTGATTTAGCCGCTGAATTTCTGCAATCCAACAATAACTGCAACATTTGTTTTATTTATATCTGCAAAAGCCATCTAAGTTGCTTATTGTTGCTCCAGTTTTAGACTCCGAGATTGATATTGAATAGCAGAAATTCAACGCACTGAAACAAAAACAGCATTAACTGCCTAAAACTGCCTTTGACTCTGCACAAGACTATAGCTAGATAGCTCTGTCAGTTTTATTTTATAGTCAACCTCTTGTTTTGCAACAATAGAAAATTTGCTCAATCAAAGAAAGCATTTTGCATTGCATTTTATCCCATTGCAGGAAATTCAATCGTCATTTCAGATGGATTAAAATTGAATCGGGTGGGGATTAATGATGAATGAGAGAGAGGCACTGCCTTGACACTACAGTAATGGATTGGTAATATTAGACTGAACAGGCCACACCCTTGCTATCCGAATTCTAAATGTATGAGCAATTGTGCAGTTGATTGGATGCAGGCAAGAACCAGATGCAATATTGCCAACAAGCAATAATGCTTTTTACGAGCTACAATGCTTTTTCAGCTGTCTTCTATAGAATCTGCTTTTCTGATCATTGAATCTGCTTTTCTGATCCTTGAATCTGCCTCTCTGATCCTTGAATCTGCCTCTCTGATCCTTGAATCTGCCTCTCTGATCCTTGAATCTGCCTCTCTGATCTTTGAATCTGCCTCTCTGATCCTTGAATCTGCCTCTCTGATCCTTGAATCTGCCTCTCTGATCCTTGAATCTGCCTCTCTGATCCTTGAATCTGCCTCTCTGATCCTTGAATCTGCCTCTCTGATCTTTGAATCTGCCTCTCTGATCTCTGAATCTGCCTCTCTGATCTTTGAATCTGCCTCTCTGATCTCTGAATCTGCCTCTCTGATCCTTGAATCTGCCTCTCTGATCCTTGAATCTGCCTCTCTGATCTTTGAATCTGCCTCTCTGATCCTTGAATCTGCCTCTCTGATCCTTGAATCTGCCTCTCTGATCCTTGAATCTGCCTCTCTGATCCTTGAATCTGCCTCTCTGATCCTTGAATCTGCCTCTCTGATCCTTGAATCTGCCTCTCTGATCCTTGAATCTGCCTCTCTGATCCTTGAATCTGCCTCTCTGATCCTTGAATCTGCCTCTCTGATCTTTGAATCTGCCTCTCTGATCTTTGAATCTGCCTCTCTGATCCTTGAATCTGCCTCTCTGATCCTTGAATCTGCCTCTCTGATCCTTGAATCTGCCTCTCTGATCCTTGAATCTGCCTCTCTGATCTTTGAATCTGCCTCTCTGATCTCTGAATCTGCATTTCTGATCCTTGAATCTGCCTCTCTGATCATTGAATCTGCCTCTCTGATCCTTGAATCTGCCTTTCTGATCCTTGAATCTGCCTTTCTGATCCTTGAATCTGCCTCTCTGATCCTTGAATCTGCCTCTCTGATCCTTGAATCTGCCTCTCTGATCCTTGAATCTGCCTCTCTGATCCTTGAATCTGCCTCTCTGATCCTTGAATCTGCCTCTCTGATCCTTGAATCTGCCTTTCTGATCCTTGAATCTGCCTCTCTGATCCTTGAATCTGCCTCTCTGATCCTTGAATCTGCCTCTCTGATCCTTGAATCTGCCTCTCTGATCCTTGAATCTGCCTCTCTGATCCTTGAATCTGCCACTCTGATCTCTGAATCTGCATTTCTGATCCTTGAATCTGCCTCTCTGATCCTTGAATCTGCCTCTCTGATCCTTGAATCTGCCTCTCTGATCTCTGAATCTGCCTCTCTGATCTCTGAATCTGCATTTCTGATCCTTGAATCTGCCTCTCTGATCATTGAATCTGCCTCTCTGATCCTTGAATCTGCCTTTCTGATCCTTGAATCTGCCTTTCTGATCCTTGAATCTGCCTCTCTGATCCTTGAATCTGCCTCTCTGATCCTTGAATCTGCCTCTCTGATCCTTGAATCTGCCTCTCTGATCCTTGAATCTGCCTCTCTGATCCTTGAATCTGCCTCTCTGATCCTTGAATCTGCCTCTCTGATCCTTGAATCTGCCTCTCTGATCCTTGAATCTGCCACTCTGATCTCTGAATCTGCATTTCTGATCCTTGAATCTGCCTCTCTGATCCTTGAATCTGCCTCTCTGATCCTTGAATCTGCCTCTCTGATCATCAAGTATTTCATATGTTTCCACCCAAATTAAAAAGGCAAAGTCAGTACAAATCAAGAAAATTTTCTTCTAAGCGCCTTTTTAAAATTTATTTTTATACTTTATTGTCATCTCAAGCATGTCACCTGGCGCAACAAACTGCTCTGAAAAAGAATTATTTCGGTTACAAAATAACATTTCAAATACTTTGAAACTTATACTGTTAAACAATGGGGATTGACTACAATGTACACTGCATTTGAAGTGCTTCATAATATTTAATTGTTGCTGGATAAATACATTGTTGAAAGCGAGACAAAATCGTAGAGCGGCTATGCTTAGAATACGGTTGTGTGTGATTTAAACAGATTTCGCAAAGATTTGCTGTGTTTAAGCATAGCGCTGAAGGGGGTTTTACCATAGACAAATTCGTTCCAGAAAAGTATTTTTGGTATGGAAAAAATACACTACGAAGTAAAGAGACAAAGAAAAAGCTGAACTTTCGCCAGGACTTTGCTTGCCAGTTTTGGCCAGCATTTCATGAAAATAATGGCTTGATAACTTAGTTTCTGTGAGTGCACCTTAGACAAAACAGGGAGGGAATTGAATAAAAAAAGGGATTTTTGGGTTAAAAAACTGAAAACTTAATACATCTCGCCAATACATTTTGCTGCGATAAACAGGTTTCTAACGGAATTCGCGGTTAATAATTTTCTTGTGAAAATTGACAAATTTTTGACTGAGTGAATATTATATTTATTTAAATTCATGCCAACTTGGTTTTCGAGATATTTGTTCAATAAAAATCTTCAAACTAATTGAATAAAACAAAAATTTTTACGCATTGTTTAACTGGTTTTTTAAATATTTTTACCGTCTTACGCACAATTAGTTGTTTAAATTGCTACCATTATTTTGTTTAATCATACTGAGCTCCACTGATCTTCTCTGAAGTAGCTTTTCGAACAAACACGTGCACTTTTTTAAATATAAGCAAGAAAACTACACTGACAAAATAAAAATAATTTTGCATCGACACGCATACTTTTCTCATACTTTGTTAATTAATTTATTAAAAATAATATTTTTAATTGTCGCCACTGTTTGTTAAACCAAATTAGGCCTTGAATTCTCTTACGTAGCATTTCGAGACGATAGCATGAACATTTTCTTTCTGCAGAAAATTACACTTTTTAGAATAATATAGTTTTATTAAATTTCTTCGTCTTTCTAAATATTTTGTTATAAGATAATTCATGACAGTGACATACTCGTAGTAATTTAATTTGGTGTCATTTTAAGTTTTTTTCGGATTTGAAGTTGAAATGCGTATGTTTTAAAGTAAAACATACTTTAAATAATAGTAATTTAATAATTTAATTCATAGTAATTTAAATTGGTTGTCATTTTAAGATTTGAAGTTTATACGCTTATTTTTAAGTAAAAGTTCGTTGGACTTTTTCAACTCGGTAAAATTATTTCATAAATTTGTTATAAATAGTTTATTTATGACAGTGATTCATCGGATGTAGCTTGTGCCATCGAGCCGAGGCGCTCTTCGATTTCACCATGTTCCACCAGTGCTGATATTCGTCGCCTCCAGTGTCGGGGCCCAGATAGACTCGGCTGATCTCCGTGCTGCTCAGAACTCCATCGTGACAGACAATCAACTCCAAGGAGCCGCGTTTTAAATCCTCTTCGACAACGCCGTTGAAAACGAGAGCCTCCTCCCAGGTCGGATTCGACGGTGTCTTGCAACTCGATGTCTTTTTTCTCTTCTGCTTTTTACCGCTCTGCGTTGTCAGGATGGCCCTGACGGAGGAATCTGGGATGATGGGGTTGGGAAAAATGCGTAGGTTTTATTTTCTTGGAATTTTCCCAAATATCTAGCATCTCCCCAATATCTATAGAATCAATGGAACTTTCCAATAGTCCTCAAATTCCTGTTGCCACGGTAACCACGGGACGCTCACCTCCCAGCGGCCTGTCCTTGTGAGCCTCGCGCAAGTTTCTGGCCTTCATGATGGAGACGCTCAAACGCTTGGCAGACGGCAGATAGGACATCGAGAACTGCAGGTCACCGACGCTGTGCTCCTGGGTTGCGGTGGTGGGATATGGGAACATGCTTGAAATTCTTATTCAGCTGATTTTCCCAATATCTGGTGCAAGTTGATGTAAGAAGGAAAGGGGAAGAGACGGATAGAGGGAGAGAGAGGAAGGAAAAGAGAGAGGGACTGGGAGAGGGCCAAGGAGAGGACAAAAATTGAGGACAAGAAGATAACAAGGGGAGGGACAAGGAGTGGACAGCGAGAGGACAAGAAAAGGACAAGGAGTGGACAGCGAGAGGACAAGAAAAGGACAAGGAGTGGACAGCGAGAGGACAAGAAAAGGACAAGGAGTGGACAGCGAGAGGACAAGAAAAAGACAAGGAGTGGACAGCGAGAGGACAAGAAAAGGACAAGGAGTGGACAGCGAGAGGACAAGAAAAGGACAAGGAGTGGACAGCGAGAGGACAAGAAAAGGACAAGGAGTGGACAGCGAGAGGACAAGAAAAGGACAAGGAGTGGACAGCGAGAGGACAAGAAAAGGACAAGGAGTGGACAGCGAGAGGACAAGAAAAGGACAAGGAGTGGACAGCGAGAGGACAAGAAAAGGACAAGGAGTGGACAGCGAGAGGACAAGAAAAGGACAAGGAGTGGACAGCGAGAGGACAAGAAAAGGACAAGGAGTGGACAGCGAGAGGACAAGAAAAGGACAAGGAGTGGACAGCGAGAGGACAAGAAAAGGACAAGGAGTGGACAGCGAGAGGACAAGAAAAGGACAAGGAGTGGACAGCGAGAGGACAAGAAAAGGACAAGGAGTGGACAGCGAGAGGACAAGAAAAAGACAAGGAGTGGACAGCGAGAGGACAAGAAAAGGACAAGGAGTGGACAGCGAGAGGACGAGAAAAGGACAAGGAGTGGACAGCGAGAGGACAAGAAAAAGACAAGGAGTGGACAGCGAGAGGACAAGAAAAGGACAAGGAGTGGACAGCGAGAGGACAAGAAAAAGACAAGGAGTGGACAGCGAGAGGACAAGAAAAGGACAAGGAGTGGACAGCGAGAGGACAAGAAAAGGACAAGGAGTGGACAGCGAGAGGACAAGAAAAGGACAAGGAGAGGAGACAACAAAAGGACAAAGAGAGGATAAGGAGAGGACAAGTAGAGGGACAAGAAGAGGACAAAAAAGGACAATAAAAGGACAAGGAGAGGGCAAGTAGAATAGGTAAAATTGATTACAATGTTGCACAAAATGCTTCGTACTACAAGCCATGATTAAGCTGGTAGTGCATAATTACATAGTGAATTGGGATACAAGCACATTACTAGAGACAGAGCCATTGCTAAGAGTGCAAGCATGAAATATACGCAGCCATGCAAAACCAGTTTGGAAAGTATATACAGTAGCTATATTGTCACAGTTAGCCCGATCGGGTTTCTAGAATTTCAAGAGAGCCGCTCCGTAGGAAGAGCAGACAAATAAGTTGTAGATCGCAAACTTAGATCAAAAGCAAAGTAAAGCTTTTAGAGGATGCAGATTTTCTTAGCCCCGTGTGAAGTGCCTTGCGTCGATTGAATTGAGAGTTCGTTGCCATGACGACGATTGTGCCAGTTTTTTAGAAGCTAAGCGAAATGCAAGAGGCTTGCTTGAGATTGAGAGATGAAGGAGCAGGGAGGGAGATGGAGACGAGAGAGAGGGAGATGGAGAGAGGGAGGCAGAGAGGGAGATGGAGAGAGAGAGGAATGAAGAAAGGGAGGTGAAGAGGGAGATGGAGAGAGGGAGATGGAGAGAGGGAGACGGATAGAGGGAGATGGAGAGAGGGAGATGGAGAGATGGAGATGGAGAGAGGGAGGCGGATAGAGGGAGATGGTGAGATGGAGATGGAGAGAGGAAGATGGAGAGAGGGAGATGGTGAGATGGAGATTGAGAGACGGAGATGGAGAGAGGAAGATGGAGAGAGGAAGATGGAGAGAGGGAGATGGTGAGATGGAGATGGAGAGAGGGAGATGGAGAGAGGGAGATGGAGAGAGGGAGACGGATAGAGGAGGATGGAGAGAGAGGAATGAAGAAAGGGAGAGTCAGTCAGAGAGTGGATAAAGGAGAGGGAGATGGAGAGAGTCAGTCAGAGAGTGGATAAAGGAGAGGGAGGAGGAGAGAAGTATGCAATGCGAGTTTTTTCTGCCGTTAAAATTCAAAATATATACGAGTATTTAATTTTCCCGACTGAATTCTGACAGAACCTGAGCCCAGAAGCCACCTTCCCCCACGGGAGCAGCTGCCCCCACCCTCAGCCTGAACCTCGCCTCCCATTGTGTCGAATCTGGCGACCAAGATTTTACACAAGCCAGCCAACTTTCCAATCTCCGTTTTTGACTTGGCCCCAAGCGTGGCGGCAATTTCCTGGAAAGATTGCATTGAAAACTGTTTGCCCCGTCTAAGGCGGCAAAGCTTCTGATTAATAGTTCAGGTGAGGCAGTAAAATCTGATTGATTTTGGCTGTGCAGTCGTTACTCAAGACCTAGAGAGATAGAGGGAGAGAGAAGGAGGCAGCGCAAACCTCAGATTGTAAATCCAAGCCGTCGTAAAAAACGACTGGCAAAATTTTGGCGGAAATTCATTGCCGGAACTTTCCGGCTTAATTAGAAAAAATTCGCTGCTAGAGGGGAGTCGGTTCTGGGGGTCTTGAAAGGGAATTATTCGAAACAGTATAGGGACATTTTACAGTAAGATGAAGAAATACAACCTCAATTGCGGCTAATTCTACATCAGGGGCAGCCTGACTCTTGTGCCATGCAATCCCTGGTTCCAATTGACGATTTGACGATTAGAAAGTCAGGGCCGATGTGAATTCCTACAGCAAATATATGAATACGGAAAATAGGCAGGATCTTCTACAGTAATTGCTAGGGGCATTCTACAGTAATAGGGGACATTCTACAGTAATAGGGGCATTCTACAGTAATAGGGGCATTCTACAGTAATAGGGGGCATTCTACAGTAATAGGGGACATTCTACAGTAATAGGGGATATTCTACAGTAATAGGGGATATTCTACAATAATAGGGGACATTCTACAGTAATAGGGGACATTCTACAGTAATAGGGGACATTCTACAGTAATAGGGGACATTCTACAGTAATAGGGGATACTCTACAGTATTAGGGGATACTCTACAGTATTAGGGGATACTCTACAGTATTAGGGGATACTCTACAGTAATAGGGGATATTCTACAGTAGGGAACATTCTACAGTAATAGGGGATACTCTACAATATTAGGGGATATTCTACAGTAATTGGGGATATTCTACAGTAATAGGGGATTTTCTACAGTAATAGAGGGCATTCTACAGTAATAGGGGACATTCTACAGTAATAGGGGATATTCCAAATAATAGGGGATTTTCTACAGTAATAGGGGACATTCTACAGTAATAGGGGACATTCTACAGTAATAGGGGATATTCTATGTAATAGGGGATATTCAACAGTAAATGCACAAATGCAAAATAGTTTATCAAAGTGGCCATGGGCCACTAGTCAATGGTCACTCGAACTGTGCAAACGTTGTACACAAAAGAGTCCCCTGCTAATGAGTTTATCGCGAGGCGTTCCCCCATTTCTAAGAATTAGCAACGCTAACTCTGCCTGAGGCGGGGCGGAGTTGATGTTTAGCTAAAGGGAGCGTTGACGCGGTATCGGAACTCAATAAAATATAGCCTGCATTATTTTTCATTCGTCTTTATGGCTGACTTGAGCTGTGTGTGTGTGTGTGTGTGTGTGTGTGTGCTCCGATAAAGCCACTAGAGATTAGAGTCTAAGGGCCTCATGAATCCGAGTTTTCGTTGTGTGTAATTAATGTAATTATTACTGGGTACGAAGCCTTATCCAGCTGGGTTCATGGGCTGTGACAAAATGTGACATATGTGATCATATGTGACATATGAGACATCAATTGGAAATTCTACTTTAGCAAGGGTTTCAAATTCAGGGGTGGCAGATCCCTGAGTTCGATTCCTTCGAGTTTATGCACGAGTTAATCTACGAGTTAATCTACGAGTTTATCTACGAGTTTATCTACGAGTTGATCTACGAGTTTATCTACGAGTTTATCTACGAGTTTATCTACGAGTTTATGCAAGAGTTTATCTACGAGTTTATCTACGAGTTTATCTACGAGTTTATCTACGAGTTTATCTACGAGTTTATCTACGAGTTTATGCAAGAGTTTATCTACGAGTTTATCTACGAGTTTATGCAAGAGTTTATCTACGAGTTTATGTATGGTTTATCTACGGTTTATCTACGAGTTTATCTACGAGTTTATCAGAAGTCTATGCACGAGTTTATCTACGAGTTTATCTACGAGTTTATCTACGAGTTTATCTACGAGTTTATCTACGAGTTTATCTACGAGTTTATGCAAGAGTTTATCTACGAGTTTATGCACGAGTTTATCTACGAGTTTATCTACGAGTTTATCTACGAGTTTATGTATGGTTTATCTACGGTTTATCTACGAGTTTATCTACGAGTTTATCAGAAGTCTATGCACGAGTTTATCTACGAGCTTATCTACGAGTTTATCTACGAGTTTATCTACGAGTTTATCTACGAGTTTATGTATGGTTTATCTACGGTTTATCTACGAGTTTATCTACGAGTTTATCAGAAGTCTATGCACGAGTTTATCTACGAGTTTATCTACGAGTTTATGCACGAGTTTATCTACGAGTTTATCTACGAGTTTATCTACGAGTTTATGCACGAGTTTATCTACGAGTTTATCTACGAGTTTATCAGAAGTCTATGCACGAGTTTATCTACGAGTTTATGCACGAGTTTATCTACGAGTTTATGCACGAGTTTATCTATGAGTTTATGCACTCTCAGAAGTCAGCGGAAGTGCATAAAGCAAAGCAAGTTTCAAATTGGAGAAGACAGTACTCACCGGGTCGGTGATCTTCTCCATCGAGCAGATGGCCTTCCACAAGACTTGCTTCTCGCTGAAGTCCACCTCAACAAGTGGCAGCTTCACCTGACCCAGGCACTCGTCCATCGAGCAGGGATCATAGTCGAACACGGTAATCTCCAACACGCTCCAGTTTATATCCTGCGGCTTCAGCTCGAAGATGAATTCCTCTTCGAATTCTGGGCTCAGCGTTCGTTTATGAATTTTTGTGGTAGTTTGGGTCTTGCGGTTCGGCAGCACCGCCACGCGGCAGTAGGGGTTGGCCAGCCCTGTGCTGCTGTCCTTCGGCTGCAGGTCGATGGCTTGGATAATGCGAATGCTCAGGATTCCAGTCTCCTCCCGGAACTCCAGCGAGAAGTTCAGCTGACCGAAATTCTCCTCTTGAATGCTCTGGATTGTCGTGCTGGCCTGGTTATACTGCGGGATTGGCGTGGGTTGGGGATGCGGCTCTGCAATGTCTGCTGATCCCATTCCCCTCATCTCCCCTCATCTCCCATCTTTCCCCTCATCTCTCCTCTCTCTCTCATCTCCCCTCCTCTCCCCTCATCTCCCCTCTTTCCCCTCATCTCCTCTCATCTCCCCTCATCTCCCCTCATCTCCCCTCATCTCCCCTCATCTCCCCTCATCTCCTCTCATCTCCTCTCATCTCCCCTCATCTCCCCTCATCTCCCCTCATCTCCTCTCATCTCCCCTCATCTCCCCTCATCTCCCCTCATCTCCCCTCATCTCCTCTCATCTCCCCTCATCTCCCCTCATCTCCCCTCATCTCCCCTCATCTCCCCTCATCTCCCCTCATCTCCTCTCATCTCCTCTCATCTCCCCTCATCTCCCCTCATCTCCCCTCATCTCCTCTCATCTCCCCTCATCTCCCCTCATCTCCCCTCATCTCCTCTCATCTCCCCTCATCTCCCCTCATCTCCCCTCATCTCCTCTCATCTCCCCTCATCTCCCCTCATCTCCTCTCATCTCCCCTCATCTCCCCTCATCTCCCCTCATCTCCCCTCATCTCCCCTCATCTCCCCTCATCTCCCCTCATCTCCCTCATCTCTCCTCATCTCCCTTCTCTCCCTCATCTCCCCTCATCTCCCCTTATCTCCCCTCATCTCCCCTCATCTCCCCTCATCTCCTCTCATCTCCCCTCATCTCCCCTCATCTCCCCTCATCTCCTCTCATCTCCCCTCATCTCCCCTCATCTCCCCTCATCTCCTCTCATCTCCCCTCATCTCCCCTCATCTCCTCTCATCTCCCCTCATCTCCCTCATCTCTCCTCATCTCCCTTCTCTCCCTCATCTCCCCTCATCTCCACTCATCTCCCCTCATCTCCCCTCATCTCCCCTCATCTCCCCTCATCTCCCTCATCTCTCCTCATCTCCCTTCTCTCCCTCATCTCCCCTCATCTCCCCTTATCTCCCCTCTCTCCCTCATCTCCCCTCATCTCCCCTCATCTCCCCTCATCTCCCATCATCTCCCCTCATCTCCCCTCATCTCCCCTCATCTCCCCTTATCTCCCCTCTCTCCCCTCATCTCCCATCATCTCCCCACATCTCCCCTCATCTCCCCTCATCTCCCCTCATCTCCCCTCATCTCCCCTCATCTCCCCTCATCTCCCCTCATCTCCCCTCATCTCCCCTCATCTCCACTCATCTCCCCTCATCTCCCCTCATCTCCCCTCATCTCCCCTCATCTCCCCTCATCTCCCCTCATCTCCCCTCATAAATAAATAAATAAATAAATAAATAAATCTCATAAATAACATAAGTACTGCGGGTCGCTCCGTCACGCCCCAAGACAGTCAACAAAAAATCAACTGCATTCACAAACTCGCAACCAAAAAAATTAATTAAAATATTGCTTGATGAGTGAAAATTTAATTGAAAAGTGAGTTTCGCTTGCACTGAAGTCAACTTTGAGCAGTGCTTTAAAATCCTAATTATTTTCTCAGTCTGGCGGAAGCAGGCAAATAAGAACGCAGTTGTTTTATAGTTTTATAGTTTTTTTTTCACTATACAGTGCCTGGGAAGGAAACAGACAAATCCTGAAGGATGAACATCAGGTACTTAAAATACGATGAAAACAGGAGCTTTTTGTTCTGTTTTACGAGCTTGTGTTATAGCACAAGTCAGCTGTCAATCAATATTTCTGCATACATGCACTTAGTAACTTGTGTGTTCTTTAGTGTTAGTAACTTGTGGGACAGACAGACACACAGACAGACAGACAGACAGACAGACAGACAGACAGACAGACAGACAGACAGACAGACAGACAGACAGACAGACAGACAGACAGACAGACAGACAGACAGACAGACAGACAGACAGACAGACAGACAGACGGACAGACAGACAGACAGACAGACAGACAGACAGTCAAACAGACAGACAGACAGACAGACAGACAGACAGACAGACAGACAGACAGACAGACAGACAGACAGACAGACAGACAGACAGACAGACAGACAGACAGACAGACAGACAGACAGACAGACAGACAGACAGACAGACAGACAGACAGACAGACAGACAGACAGACAGTCAAACAGACAGACAGACAGTCAAACAGACAGACAGACAGACAGACAGACAGACAGACAGACAGACAGACAGACAGACAGACAGACAGACAGACAGACAGACAGACAGACAGACAGACAGACAGACAGACAGACAGACAGACAGACAGACAGACAGACAGACAGACAGACAGACAGACAGACAGACAGACAGACAGACAGACAGGTAGACAGGGAAACAGGCAGACAGGGAGACATTGAGACAAGGAGACAGGTAGACAAGCAGACAGGGAGACAGGGAGACAGGCAGACAGGGAGACAGGGAGACAGGCAGACAGGGAGACAGGCAGAAAGGGAGACAGGGAGACAGGGAGACAGGGAGACAGGGAGACAGGGAGACAGGGAGACAGGCAGACAGGGAGACAGGGAGACAGGCAGACAGGGAGACAGGCAGACAGGGAGACAGGGAGACAGGGAGACAGGGAGACAGGGAGACAGGCAGACAGGGAGACAGGGAGACAGGCAGACAGGGAGACAGGCAGACAGGGAGACAGGGAGACAGGGAGACAGGGAGACAGGGAGACAGGGAGACAGGGAGACAGGGAGACAGGGAGACAGGGAGACAGGCAGACAGGCAGACAGGGAGATAGGGAGACAGGCAGACAGGGAGAGAGGCAGACAGGGAGACAGGGAGACAGACAGACAGGCAGACAGTGAGACAGGGAGACAGGGAGACAGGGAGACAGGGAGACAGGGAGACAGGGAGACAGGGAGACAGGCTCTGCTAAGATTACATGTGAGATCAAGCAGGAGATTAACAAGCTCCATTATCTATACTGCAATGTCTGCCTACCTGTATCTATTAATTTTTCGCAAAGATGATGACAGAGTGAGGAGAAAAGGAACATAGAGGCTACCAGGGAAGGGAATGGGGGTCAGAGCCCCCCCCCCAGACCGAGTCAATATCGGGCAAGATTGATTTCCAATATGAGCGGAAAGAATCTGCCAGCTTGGCTAGCAGAAATGGAGACTGAGCCCAGAGTGAGTTAAGGAGAAGCTGAGATGCTCTGCTTTTTCTACCCCCCCCCTGTGTTTTTCGGGGTAGGCGAATTAGTGCTGAGTTGGATACAGACAGTCGGATGGATGGACAGAGAGTTCTGGGGCGTGAAAGTGATCGGAGGAGTGAGAGAGGGCGAGGGTGAATGAAAAAGTGTAAGAGTAAATGAGTGTGTGAATGTGTGAATGAGAAGGTGTGAATGAGAGTGTGTGGATGAGAGTGTGTGGATGAGAGTGTGTGAATGAGAGTGTGTGAATGAGAGTGTGTGAATGAGTGTGTGTGAATGAGAGTGTGAATGAGAGTGTGAATAAGGAAATGTCAATGAGTGTGTGAATGAGGGTGTGAATGAGGAAGAGAGAAAGGGAATGAGAGTGCGTGAATGAGAGTGCGTGAATGAGGGTGTCTGAATGAGAGAGGGAGAGTGAATAAGAGTGTGAATGAGAGTGTGAATGAGAGTGTGAATAAGGAAATGTCAATGAGTGTGTGAATGAGGGTGTGAATGAGGAAGAGAGAAAGGGAATGAGAGTGCGTGAATGAGAGTGCGTGAATGAGGGTGTCTGAATGAGAGAGGGAGAGTGAATAAGAGTGTGAATGAGAGTGTGAATGAAGAATAAAGAGAGTGGCAGACTGTGAATAGGAAAATGTGAAAGATAGTGTGAATGAAAAATAGACTGTGAATGAGGAATAAACAGTGTGGATGAGGAATAGACAGTGTGAATGAGGAATAGACAGTGTGAATGAGGAATAAACAGTGTGAATGAGGAATAAACAGTGTGAATGAGGAATAGATAGTGTGAATGAGAAAAAGTGTGAATGAGGGATGAAAAGTGTGAATGAGAAATAGTGTGAATGAGGAATAGACAGTGTGAATGAGGAATAGACAGTGTGAATGAGGAATAGACAGTGTGAAAAAAGAATGTGAATGAGGATAGGAGTTGACTTAATGAGAAGAAGATTCACAGGGGAAAATGAGAAAGAGAGAGGGGGTCAAACCCAGTGCAAGCAGCCCCCTCAACGCGGCGGCCAGCCTCACCAGCTTAGAGTACAGATCCGCATTGATCTTCGAGGCGTCAATGGCGTCCTGCATGCTGGCTCGTCTTCTTTCGCGCTGCTTGAAATCGCTGGGGAAAGCTACGACGCCCCGACTCGAACCCGGACCTCCACCTGCAGCAACAGCAGTTCCAATCGGTGCATTGCAGTTTGGCGATTGAGACGCGGATGCCATTGTTTCCGTTGTTGTTGCGGCTGCCGCTGCTGCTAAGAAAGCGATGAATGAAATTCTGAGAAAAATAACAGCAAGGAGACTGGGGGATCCCTGCTTCTCATTTCAGGGTTTCTCATAATCGGGTGGGATTTTAGATAGTTGCTAGCCGACCAATGAAGAAGCTGGAAGGGAGATGAGGTGGAGAGATTTGCCCAATTCGGATTTGGGCATCCAAAGCAGTGACAGCCATTGAGTGGCTTATGAGTGAAAACGAAAGTACGCTGGGTATGAATTTGAGTAGTGCGAAAATTGCAGAGTGAAAATTTGAGTGCCTGTGCAGAGTGAAAATGTGAGCGCCTGTGCAGAGTGAAAATGTGAGTGCCTGTGCAGAGTGACCTGTGCAGAGTGAAAATGTGAGTGTCTGTGCAGAGTGAAAATTTGAGAGCCTGTGCAGAGTGAAAATTTGAGTGCCTGTGCAGAGTGAAAATGTGAGTGTCTGTGCAGAGTGAAAATGTGAGTGCCTGTGCAGAGTGAAAATGTGAGTGTCTGTGCAGAGTGAAAATGTGAGTGCCTGTGCAGAGTGAAAATGTGAGTGTCTGTGCAGAATGAAAATGTGAGTGTCTGTGCAGAGTGAAAATGTGAGTGTCTGTGCAGAGTGAAAATGTGAGTGTCTGTGCAGAGTGAAAATGTGAGTGTCTGTGCAGAGTGAAAATGTGAGCGCCTGTGCAGAGTGAAAATGTGAGTGCCTGTGCACAGAGCTTTCCGCACAACTTTCACAGGTGCATGCAAACTGACTGACACTGGTAGGCTCACAGCCTTATATTCTATTAAGGATATGGGGGTTGCCGTATTTGCATAGGCCCCATAAAAAAGCGGCTCTAAAAAAGCAAGCACAATCATTCCTAGGTGGGTGGGTTTCACAAGCAGCGTTAGAGCACCGTTTGGAAGGAGGGGAGTGAAGCTGAAAGGAGGCTGTAGCTTTGCGGCACCCGCTTTTTGAGAACGAAAAGTGCAACCTGCGATGGAAGCGCCTGGCTGAACAATGACTTCTTTGAAAGGCTTGCAATTTCACAAAAAATGTATTAGACTGTTGTTTGTGACTGCAAAACAAAAGAATAGAAGCCTCTATAGGGAGGTGAATGAGGAAGAGAGGTTGAATGAGGAAGAGAGTGTGAATGAGGGAGAGAGGGTGAATGAGTAAGAGAGGGTGAATGAGAAAGAGAGGGTGAATGAGGAAGAGAGCTAGTGAATGAGGAAGAGAGAGTGAATGAGGGAGAGAGAGTGAATGAGGAAGAGAGGGTGAATGAGGAAGAGAAGGTGAATGAGTAAGAGAGGGTGAATGAGAAAGAGAGGGTAAATGAGGAAGAGAGGGTAAATGAGAAAGAGAGGGTGAATGAGGAAGAGAGCTAGTGAATGAGGAAGAGAGAGTGAATGAGGGAGAGAGAGTGAATGAGGAAGAGAGGGTGAATGAGGAAGAGAGTGTGAATGAGGAAGAGAGAGTGAATGAGGAAGAGAGGGTGAATGAGGAAGAGAGTGTGAATGAGGAAGAGAGAGTGAATGAGGAAGAGAGGGTGAATGAGAAAGAGAGACTGAATGAGGAAGAGAGAGTGAATGAGGAAAAGGAAGAGAGTGAATGGGTAAGAGAAACAGAGTGACTGAGGAAGACATTGTTAACTTTTTAAATAAAAATAGAGATTTGCAGGGCAGACTCACACTGCACACTGTGACCTGTTTTTCCAAGAAAGGTTGTTGGCGAGAGCGGAAACAAGGGAAGAGGGTAGGTGAGGAGAGGAAGCGAATGGAGAAGGTCATCAGGCTTATGCTGAGTTAATCTACTTGAATGGCTCTGCATTATGCACGCTCATATTTCAACAATATATTATTGCTGTGTAATATAATTGATGGATTTTTGCAGGAAGAAAGTAAAGAAGATTGACTTCAATGAAAAAATACATGATTTAAAGAGCTTAGACCCCATGATGAGGGGGGGGGCTGCTGTGTTAAAATCTATCACGTGGCTGTTAGGTCACAGGTGATTGCCTTTACTGCAGGACTGTGGGACTTTGATGTAAAAAGCATCGGTGAAAGCAAACAGCTAGGGGAAAGTATCGGGGCGGGGGTCAAGCAACAGGGGTCAAGTGTAGGGGGTCACACATTGAGGTTCATACACTGGGGGTCAAACATCGGGGGTCAAGCATTTGGGGTCAAGCATCGGGGGTCAAGCATCGGGGGTCAAGCATCGGGGGTCAAGCATCGGGGGTCAAGCATCGGGGGTCAAGCATCGGGGGTCAAGCATCGGGGGTCAAGCATCGGGGTCAAGCATCGGGGGTCAAGCATCGGGGGTCAAGCATCGGGGGTCAAGCATCGGGGGTCAAGCATCGGGGGTCAAGCATCGGGGGTCAAGCATCGGGGGTCAAGCATCGGGGGTCAAGCATCGGGGGTCAAACATCGGGGGTTAAGCATCGGAGGTCAAGCATCGGGGGTCAAGCATCGGGGGTCAAGCATCGGGGGGGTCAAGCATCGGGGTCAAACATCAGGGGTCAAGCATCGGGGTCAAGCATCGGGGGTCAAGCATCGGGGGTTAAGCATCGGGGCGTCAAGCATCGGGAGTTAAGCATCGGAGGTCAAGCATCAGGGGTCAAGCATCGGAGGTCAAGCATCGGAGGGGGGTCAAGCATCGTTGGTCAAACATCAGGGTCAAGCATCGGGGGTCAAGAATCGGAGGTCAAGCATCGGGGGTTAAGCATCGGAGGTCAAGCATCAGGAGTCAAGCATCGGGGGTCAAGCATCAGGGATCAAGCATCAGGGGTCAATCATCGGGGTCAAGCATCGGGGTCAAGCATCGGGGGTCAAGCATCGGGGGTCAAGCATCAAGGATCAAGCATCGGGGGTCAATCATCGGAGGTCAAGCATCGGGGGGGGGTCAAGCATCGTGGGTCAAACATCAGGGGTCAAGCATCGGGGGTCAAGCATCGGGGTCAAGCATCAGGGATCAAGCATCGGGGGTCAATCATCGGGGGTCAAGCATCGGGGGGTCAAGCAACGGGGGTCAAGCATCAGGGGTCAAGCATCGGGGGTCAAGCATCGGAGGTCAAGCATCAGGGGGGGTCAAACATCAGGGGTCAAGCATCGGGGGTCAAGCATCGGAGGTCAAGCATCAGGGGGGTCAAACATCAGGGGTCAAGCATCGGGGGTCAAGCATCCTGCTCACCCAGCTGCAGGTCCTGCAAGTTGAACATTGTGGCAGCGAGGCTCTGGGCTCGCTTCCTCAATCCCATGCCGGCCGCGGCACCTCCAAGAAGCTCTCCAGCAGGCGCTGGATCGGCAGTCGCTGACTCCTCCGGGATGCTGAAAGTCGCGGCGGCTGATGCGGCTGTCGGAGCCACGCTGGAACTGCTGCTGCTGCTGGTCGCAGTAAGGCCTAAAATGAAAAATATGTATGAATCATACTACTTACTTAGTAGGAGTAGGAATATAAGGAAAATAATAGCGGAATTTGTAGAGAAATGTGAAACAACCGACAGATACATAGTGTGCTTTATTTGATCGAAAATGTCATCACTAATTAGTCGGCCAGATTGGAAGCCGAAGTCTGTGTTTGTGGCTTAGCGTCTTAGTGGCTTAGTAGGAGCCCCTGTTTGCCCCAGTCACGCAATCACCTATTAAATAATTGACAGGTGACAGACTTATGCCTTCAAATTATCTTAGTACACACAATAAAGAGAGTCAACTTCTGCACTGGCTGAACACTTTCCTAGATAGAGTTAATTCCTTAGCACTTTTCCCTCTCAAATCCGGCTTATCAAACTTTTTCTTATTTCGTAGTTTGTTTTAGCAATGTGGAAAGTTATTTTTCGATACATATCGGCAGTCCTATAGATATGGCTTATTTATTTGAGTTTTTACGCAGACACATGCTAAAAAACAAAGTGTATAAGGGGCCTGAGTCTCAAACAATTTCACACCTTGGAAGAGTTGGCCGTCATGGGTGTGAATGCGGTAGAGAGAGGCATTGAGTGAGAGTAAGGGAGATAGAAGTGAGTGAGGGAGACGGAAGTGATTAAGGGAGAGAGTGAGGGAGACAGAAGGGAGTAACGGAGAGAGTGAGGGAGACAGAAGGGAGTAACGGAGAGAGTGAGGGAGACAGAAGGGAGTAACGGAGAGAGTGAGGGAGACAGAAGGGAGTAACGGAGAGAGTGACGGAGACAGTGAGGGAGAGAGTGAGGGAGACAGAAGGGAGTAACGGAGACAGTGAGGGAGAGAGTGAGGGAGAGAGTGAGGGAGACAGAAGGGAGTAACGGAGACAGTGAGGGAGAGAGTGAGGGAGAGAGTGAGGGAGACAGAAGGGAGTAACGGAGAGAGTGAGGGAGAGAGTGAGGGAGAGAGTGAGGGAGACAGAAGGGAGTAACGGAGAGAGTGAGGGAGACAGAAGGGAGTAACGGAGAGAGTGAGGGAGACAGAAGGGAGTAACGGAGAGAGTGAGGGAGACAGAAGGGAGTAACGGAGAGAGTGACGGAGACAGTGAGGGAGAGAGTGAGGGAGACAGAAGGGAGTAACGGAGACAGTGAGGGAGAGAGTGAGGGAGAGAGTGAGGGAGACAGAAGGGAGTAACGGAGACAGTGAGGGAGAGAGTGAGGGAGAGAGTGAGGGAGACAGAAGGGAGTAACGGAGAGAGTGAGGGAGAGAGTGAGGGAGAGAGTGAGGGAGACAGAAGGGAGTAACGGAGAGAGTGAGGGAGAGAGTGAGGGAGAGAGTGAGGGAGACAGAAGGGAGTAACGGAGAGAGTGAGGGAGAGAGTGAGGGAGAGAGTGAGGGAGACAGAAGGGAGTAACGGAGAGAGTGAGGGAGAGAGTGAGGGAGAGAGTGAGGGAGACAGAAGGGAGTAACGGAGAGAGTGAGGGAGAGAGTGAGGGAGAGAGTGAGGGAGAGAGTGAGGGAGAGAGTGAGGGAGAGAGTGAGGGAGACAGAAGGGAGTAACGGAGACAGTGAGGGAGAGAGTGAGGGAGACAGAAGGGAGTGACGGAGAGAGTGAGGGAGAGAGTGAGGGAGACAAAAGGGAGCATGTTGAATTATGATTTTGAAATACGTTAAAAACGTTGCGTGTCCTCTCCAAGCAGATTTTTGCAGACTGCATAGGTTTTAAAATTAGAATCCTTTGTGACGCGAAATATCAGACTAGAATTTAGGCTCCGCAACAGGCCCTCGTTATTTATTCCTGCCAGCTGCAAGAAAAGTATAAGCATAAAACAGTGAGGGCGCATTCTCGAGGATCAGGCGCAACTGCTTGACTGAGGGGATGAGGTATTGAGTGGCTTTTCCTCCAATTCCTCATCCCCTATGAGATTTTCCTTCAATTATGGCATCATCCCCAATGACTTGTACTATTCCAGAATGACAAATCCATTATTATTTTTGCATAGTGTTTGCAAATTAAATGCAGCTTTAATAAATATACGATATTCTCTCCATTTTGGGGAAGGAGAAGCACTCGCTTCTCTTCTAATACCAGCATCTCTGCTCACTTCATCAAACTGTACAATGCAGCTCTACCTTCTGCCTCCCTCACTCACCTCTGTCTCCCTCACTCACCTCCGTCTCCCTCACTCACCTCTGTCTCCCTCACTCACCTCCGTCTCCCTCACTCACCTCTGTCTCCCTCACTCACCTCCGTCTCCCTCACTCACCTCTGTCTCCGTCACTCACTTTTGTCTCCCTCACTCACTTCTGTCTCCCTCACTCGATCACCTCTGTCTCCCTCACTCGATCACCTCTGTCTCCCTCACTCGATCACCTCTGTCTCCCTCACTCGATCACTTTTGTCTCCCTCACTCACTTCTGTCTCCCTCACTCACCTCTGTCTCCCTCACTCGATCACCTCTGTCTCCCTCACTCACCTCCGTCTCCCTCACTCACCTCCGTCTCCGTCACTCACCTCTGTCTCCGTCACTCACCTCTGTCTCCGTCACTCACCTCTGTCTCCGTCACTCACCTTTGTCTCCCTCACTCACCTCTGTCTCCGTCACTCACCTCCGTCTCCCTCACTCACCTCCGTCTCCCTCACTCACCTCTGTCTCCGTCACTCACCTCCGTCTCCCTCACTCACCTCCGTCTCCGTCACTCACCTCTGTCTCCGTCACTCACCTCTGTCTCCCTCACTCACCTCTGTCTCCCTCACTCACCTCTGTCTCCGTCACTCACCTCCGTCTCCGTCACTCACCTCTGTCTCCCTCATTCACCTCCGTCTCCGTCACTCACCTCTGTCTCCATCACTCACCTCTGTCTCCCTCACTCACCTCTGTCTCCCTCATTCACCTCCGTCTCCGTCACTCACCTTCGTCTCCGTCACTCACCTCTGTCTCCCTCACTCACCTCTGTCTCCCTCACTCGATCACCTCTATCTCCCTCAATCAATCACCTCTATCTCCCTCACTCGATCACCTCTGTCTCCGTCACTCACCTCTGTCTCCGTCACTCACCTCTGTCTCCCTCACTCGATCACCTCTATCTCCCTCACTCAATCACCTCTATCTCCCTCACTCGATCACCTCTGTCTCCGTCACTCACCTCCGTCTCCGTCACTTACCTCTGTCTCCGTCACTCACCTCTGTCTCCCTCACTCGATCACCTCTATCTCCCTCACTCGATCACCTCTGTCTCCCTCACTCGATCACCTCTGTCTCCCTCACTCACCTTTGTCTCCCTCACTCACTTCTGTCTCCCTCACTCACCTCTGTCTCCCTCACTCCCTTCTCCCTCACCCTCCTCACCAACGTAGGTCACCTAAGAATTTTGTGATTTTCTAAGAAACTCCTTAGCATAACAATTTAGCCGGCATTCGCCGTATCGAACAGATATTGGGAATCTCACGAGCTAAATAGTCCAACCCATAATCTCTTCGTTCCGCTGCCGCAATTAAAAAACATCGCGGTTGATTTGTCAATAAGAAAGAATTCTCATTATGCCATAACCATAAAATTCTAGATAGGCAAATTAATCAAAAAGCAAATCAAAAAGCATTCTTTGTGATTGTGAAATCGACCGCCAGCATCTGAGCTTCGAGTCCCGCGCACACTGACTGGCTTCAGGAAATTATTATTTTGGAATTTTTCGAGGTAGATAGAATATTTAACGGAAAAATAAGTCGACAAACGAGACATCTTGAGAAGCAGATACATCGAAGGGAAGGGTATATAGGGAGCGAGTGAGAGATAGGGAGAGTACAGAGGGAGACAGGTAGAACCTCAGGGAGAGTACAGAGGGAGACAGGTGGAACCTCAGGGAGAGCACAGAGGGAGACAGGTGGAACTTCAGGGAGAGCACAGAGGGAGACAGGTGGAACCTCAGGGAGAGCACAGAGGGAGACAGGTGGAACTTCAGGGAGAGCACAGAGGGAGACAGGTGGAACCTCAGGGAGAGCACAGAGGGAGACAGGTGGAACTTCAGGGAGAGCACAGAGGGAGACAGGTGGAACCTCAGGGAGAGCACAGAGGGAGACAGGTGGAACCTCAGGGAGAGTACAAAGGAGACAGATGGAACCTCAGGGAGAGCACAGAGGGAGACAGGTGGAACTTCAGGGAGAGCACAGAGGGAGACAGGTGGAACCTCAGGGAGAGCACAGAGGGAGACAGGTGGAACCTCAGGGAGAGCACAGAGGGAGACAGGTGGAACCTCAGGGAGAGCACAGAGGGAGACAGGTGGAACCTCAGGGAGAGTACAGAGGGAGACAGGTGGAACCTCAGGGAGAGCACAGAGGGAGACAGGTGGAACCTCAGGGAGAGTACAGAGGGAGACAGGTGGAACCTCAGGGAGAGCACAGAGGGAGACAGGTGGAACTTCAGGGAGAGCACAGAGGGAGACAGGTGGAACCTCAGGGAGAGTACAGAGGGAGACAGGTGGAACCTCAGGGAGAGCACAGAGGGAGACAGGTGGAACCTCAGGGAGAGTACAGAGGGAGACAGGTGGAACCTCAGGGAGAGCACAGAGGGAGACAGGTGGAACCTCAGGGAGAGTACAGAGGGAGACAGGTGGAACCTCAGGGAGAGCACAGAGGGAGACAGGTGGAACTTCAGGGAGAGCACAGAGGGAGACAGGTGGAACCTCAGGGAGAGCACAGAGGGAGACAGGTGGAACTTCAGGGAGAGCACAGAGGGAGACAGGTGGAACCTCAGGGAGAGCACAGAGGGAGACAGGTGGAACTTCAGGGAGAGCACAGAGGGAGACAGGTGGAACCTCAGGGAGAGCACAGAGGGAGACAGGTGGAACCTCAGGGAGAGTACAAAGGAGACAGATGGAACCTCAGGGAGAGCACAGAGGGAGACAGGTGGAACTTCAGGGAGAGCACAGAGGGAGACAGGTGGAACCTCAGGGAGAGCACAGAGGCAGACAGGTGGAACCTCAGGGAGAGTACAGAGGGAGACAGGTGGAACTTCAGGGAGAGCACAGAGGGAGACAGGTGGAACTTCAGGGAGAGCACAGAGGGAGACAGGTAAAACTTCAGGGAGAGCACAGAGGGAGACAGGTGGAACCTCAGGGAGAGTACAGAAGGAGACAGATGGAACCTCAGGGAGAGCACAGAAGGAGACAGGTGGAACCTCAGGGAGAGTACAGAGGGAGACAGGTGGAACCTCAGGGAGAGTACAAAGGAGACAGATGGAACCTCAGGGAGAGCACAGAAGGAGACAGATGGAACCTCAGGGAGAGCACAGAAGGAGATATGAGGCGGGACTGCAGTTGGAAAGTGAAGAAGAAAGAGAATTTTTCAGAGAATTGGTGTAAAATAAAATAAATCAATTAAGGCACTGCTAATTCGCAAAAGAGCAAACCGGATTAATAATTACCAGTCGAAGAAGTGCGACCTATTTCAGGACTAATAGAGCAACTCTGAAAGCAAAATAAAAGCGATCTTGCATCTTTTGCTATTCCTTTTTGCCTCAACGCCGTAAGGGTGTCCGACCAAAGGAAATGGGATAAAAAGCCCCAAAGTCTTGTGAGGAGAATGGGTAAGCGTCCGCCGTCACAGAAGTAGCTAATTGAGTTTATGTCGGCCGTGAAGGGCTCGACCGCTGTATTAATTATGAAACCGTGAAACCGTAATTAAGGCCCCTCACTCCTGCGCTGACTCAATGAGGAAGCCCGAATGCTGACCCTTCGCTGTCAGCGGCAGCCAACACTGTCTAAGAGGGCTGCAGTCATCCGTCTCTGCGCCAACTGTCTTGCACCGCATTGTGTCTTCTTTTTAGACTGTATCTCTCCCTCTCCTGTCTGTATCTCTCCCTCTCCTGTCTGTATCTCTCCCTCTCCTGTCTGTATCTCTCCCTCTCCTGTCTGTATCTCTCCCTCTCCTGTCTGTATCTCTCCCTCTCCTGTCTGTATCTCTCCCTCTCCTGTCTGTATGTCTCCCTCTCCTGTCTGTATCTCTCCCTCTCCTGTCTGTATCTCTCCCTCTCCTGTCTGTATCTCTCCCTCTCCTGTCTGTATCTCTCCCTCTCCTGTCTGTATCTCTCCCTCTCCTGTCTGTATCTCTCCCTCTCCTGTCTGTATCTCTCCCTCTCCTGTCTGTAACTCTCCCTCTCCTGTCTGTAACTCTCCCTCTCCTGTCTGTATCCCTCCCTCTCCTGTCTGTATGTCTCCCTCTCCTGTCTGTATCTCTCCCTCTCCTGTCTGTATCCCTCCCTCTCCTGTCTGTATGTCTCCCTCTCCTGTTTGTATCTCTCCCTCTCCTGTCTGTATCCCTCCCTCTCCTGTCTGTATCTCTCCCTCTCCTGTCTGTATCTCTCCCTCTCCTGTTTGTATCTCTCCCTCTCCTGTCTGTATCTCTCCCTCTCCTGTTTGTATGTCTCCCTCTCCTGTCTGTATGTCTCCCTCTCCTGTTTGTATCTCTCCCTCTCCTGTCTGTATCTCTCCCTCTCCTGTCTGTAACTCTCCCTCTCCTGTCTGTATCTCTCCCTCTCCTGTCTGTATCTCTCCCTCTCCTGTCTGTAACTCTCCCTCTCCTGTCTGTAACTCTCCCTCTCCTGTCTGTAACTCTCCCTCTCCTGTCTGTATCTCTCCCTCTCCTGTCTGTAACTCTCCCTCTCCTGTCTGTAACTCTCCCTCTCCTGTCTGTATCTCTCCCTCTCCTGTCTGTAACTCTCCCTCTCCTGTCTGTATCTCTCCCTCTCCTGTTCGTATCTCTCTCTCTCCTGTCTGTATCTCTCCGTCTCCTGTCTGTATCTCTCCCTCTCCTGTCTGTATCTCTCCCTCTCCTGTTCGTATCTCTCCCTCTCCTGTCTGTATGTCTCCCTCTCCTGTCTGTATCTCTCCCTCTCCTGTCTGTATCCCTCCCTCTCCTGTCTGTATGTCTCCCTCTCCTGTCTGTATCTCTCCCTCTCCTGTCTGTATCTCTCCCTCTCCTGTCTGTATCTCTCCCTCTCCTGTCTGTATCTCTCCCTCTCCTGTCCGTATCTCTTCCTCTCCTGTCTGTATGTCTCCCTCTCCTGTCTGTATCCCTCCCTCTCCTGTCTGTATGTCTCCCTCTCCTGTCTGTATCTCTCCCTCTCCTGTCTGTATCCCTCCCTCTCCTGTCTGTATGTCTCCCTCTCCTGTTTGTATCTCTCCCTCTCCTGTCTGTATCCCTCCCTCTCCTGTCTGTATCTCTCCCTCTCCTGTCTGTATCTCTCCCTCTCCTGTCTGTATCTCTCCCTCTCCTGTCTATCTCTCCCTCTCCTGTTTGTATGTCTCCCTCTCCTGTCTGTATGTCTCCCTCTCCTGTTTGTATCTCTCCCTCTCCTGTCTGTATCTCTCCCTCTCCTGTCTGTAACTCTCCCTCTCCTGTCTGTATCCCTCCCTCTCCTGTCTGTATCCCTCCCTCTCCTGTCTGTATCTCTCCCTCTCCTGTCTGTATCTCTCCCTCTCCTGTCTGTATCTCTCCCTCTCCTGTCTGTAACTCTCCCTCTCCTGTCTGTATCTCCCCCTCTCCTGTCTGTATCTCTCCCTCTCCTGTCTGTATCTCTCCCTCTCATGTCTGTATCTCTCCCTCTCCTGTCTGTATCTCTCCCTCTCCTGTCTGTATCCCTCCCTCTCCTGTCTGTATCTCTCCCTCTCCTGTCTGTATCTCTCCCTCTCCTGTCTGTATCTCTCCCTCTCCTGTCTGTAACTCTCCCTCTCCTGTCTGTATCTCCCCCTCTCCTGTCTGTATCTCTCCCTCTCCTGTCTGTATCTCCCCCTCTCCTGTCTGTATCTCTCCCTCTCCTGTCTGTATCTCTCCCTCTCATGTCTGTATCTCTCCCTCTCCTGTCTGTATCTCTCCCTCTCCTGTTTGTATCTCTCCCTCTCCTGTCTGTAACTCTCCCTCTCCTGTCTGTATCTCTCCCTCTCCTGTCTGTATCTCTCCCTCTCCTGTCTGTATCCCTCCCTCTCCTGTCTGTATGTCCCCCTCTCCTGTTTGTATCTCTCCCTCTCCTGTCTGTATCCCTCCCTCTCCTGTCTGTATGTCTCCCTCTCCTGTTTGTATCTCTCCCTCTCCTGTCTGTATCTCTCCCTCTCCTGTCTGTATCTCTCCCTCTCCTGTCTGTAACTCTCCCTCTCCTGTCTGTAACTCTCCCTCTCCTGTCTGTAACTCTCCCTCTCCTGTCTGTAACTCTCCCTCTCCTGTCTGTATCTCTCCCTCTCCTGTCTGTAACTCTCCCTCTCCTGTCTGTAACTCTCCCTCTCCTGTCTGTATCCCTCCCTCTCCTGTCTGTATATCTCCCTCTCCTGTCTGTAACTCTCCCTCTCCTGTCTGTATCTCTCCCTCTCCTGTCTGTATATCTCCCTCTCCTGTCTGTAACTCTCCCTCTCCTGTCTGTATCTCTCCCTCTCCTGTCTGTAACTCTCCCTCTCCTGTCTGTATCTCTCCCTCTCCTGTTCGTATCTCTCTCTCTCCTGTCTGTATCTCTCCCTCTCCTGTCTGTAACTCTCCCTCTCCTGTCTGTATCTCTCCCTCTCCTGTCTGTAACTCTCCCTCTCCTGTCTGTATCTGTCCCTCTCCTGTTCGTATCTCTCTCTCTCCTGTCTGTATCTCTCCCTCTCCTGTTTGTATCTCTCCCTCTCCTGTCTGTATCTCTCCCTCTCCTGTTCGTATCTCTCTCTCTCCTGTCTGTATCTCTCCCTCTCCTGTCTGTATCTCTCCCTCTCCTGTCTGTATCTCTCCCTCTCCTGTCTGTATGTCTCCCTCTCCTGTCTGTATCCCTCCCTCTCCTGTCTGTATGTCTCCCTCTCCTGTCTGTATCTCTCCCTCTCCTGTCTGTATCCCTCCCTCTCCTGTCTGTATGTCTCCCTCTCCTGTCTGTATCTCTCCCTCTCCTGTCTGCATCTCTCCCTCTCCTGTCTGTATCTCTCCCTCTCCTGTCTGTATCTCTCCCTCTCCTGTCTGTATCTCTCCCTCTCCTGTCTGTATCCCTCCCTCTCCTGTTTGTATCTCTCCCTCTCCTGTCTGTATCCCTCCCTCTCCTGTCTGTATGTCCCCCTCTCCTGTTTGTATCTCTCCCTCTCCTGTCTGTATCCCTCCCTCTCCTGTCTGTATGTCTCCCTCTCCTGCTTGTATATCTCCCTCTCCTGTCTGTATCTCTCCCTCTCCTGTCTGTATGTCTCCCTCTCCTGTCTGTATCTCTCCCTCTCCTGTCTGTATCCCTCCCTCTCCTGTCTGTATGTCTCCCTCTCCTGTCTGTATCTCTCCCTCTCCTGTCTGTATCTCTCCCTCTCCTGTCTGTATCTCTCCCTCTCCTGTCTGTATCTCTCCCTCTCCTGTCTGTATCTCTCCCTCTCCTGTCTGTATCTCTCCCTCTCCTGTCTGTATGTCTCCCTCTCCTCTCTGTATCTCTCCCTCTCATGTCTGTATCTCTCCCTCTCCTGTCTGTATCTCTCCCTCTCCTGTCTGTATCTCTCCCTCTCCTGTCTGTATCTCTCCCTCTCCTGTCTGTATCTCTCCCTCTCCTGTCTGCATCAGACAAAGTATGCAATTCCAAATAACTATTTTCTAAAGTCATGCAGTAACAGTCGGGGGTTTTTGAGAGAGGGAGAGAGGGGGGGTCCACCACTAAGATAAAAAAGTTCGATTTAGAAAGTTTCAGCATTTCGTCGGCTTGAAACTAAATGAAGACTAGGAAATAACGGCGCGGATAAAAGCAGCTGAGAGCAACTTTCTTTTCTGAAAAAGCAGAGTTTCATTACAGATTTGCTCGCGCAAGCGTCCAGGAGATGGAATCGATTTCAGTGAGAGCGAGAGCGAGAGAGAGAGCGAGAGAGAGAGACTTCTAAGCAGTTCGAGCTATCGAAATTGGTTTGGGTGCGCCACTTGAAAATTTCCCTGTCCCAGCCTGGCTTGAAGAGTAAAGCCCCCCCCCATACAGCGCTAAAACTTGCTAGAAAATGAGACAATTCGGTGTTCCATTTTGTACTTTCATTCGATGCATTCACCTACTGATTTTCGAATACCCTATTTTTTTCGATTTTTAATTTCCCTTCGATTGGCAGGGGCGGCCAGATTTTGCTGACTAATTGGCTGTTGGTCAGGTGAGGGAAGGATTAATCTAAGCAAAATCGGAATCACACGAAATAGGCGTGTCTCTTTAATTGATGTATTGTGAGGCCTGTCTGTGACCCTTTTTATTAATCGCCATGCAATTTCAATGTCAATCGTCACGAATGCTGGCACGTGCTGGGACTCTCTGCAGGTCACTAATTGTTATCCGTATTGACGACTTGAGCCAAAAAAGAACGATTTTTGGGTCTGAATATTGCTGGGAAAGCAATATGGTTGGTGGGTTGCAAGGACGCTTTAAGGATACCAGTCGTCTTAAGCTGTCCTTGGACTATGACTATGACTATGATAAGTGCTTCCGGCGCCTCAGCCTAAGTAAAAAGGCTCTTACGCCACTAGAGATAAATAAGTTCCAGATTGGGAGTGTACTAATGTACACTTAAAGCCAAATTAGACTATAGAGGACTGTACAGGGCAGTATCAGAAAAACCAAACCTCCCCGGGGGACAGTAGCGGTTCGACGAACCAGTCAGGAAGCCCGTGCCCACAAACCAGGTTAGAAGGCCCCCAAAGCCTATTAGAGATGGCCCGAAGGCCTAGAGCCGAAGGCCTCCCCGAGGCCCGTGGGGTGTGCAGACAGAAATAATGGGTGGTGGGGGGTGGGTTGTACGCACGACAGAGAAATTTGGTAATGTGGAGGAGGTTTGCAGAACAGAGAAGGAATGGGGTGGTGGAGAGCGGGTTTGCAGGACAGAGAGAAGGAATGGGGTGGGGGAGGGGGTTCGAAGGGCAGAGAGAAGGAATGGGGTGGGGGAGGGGGTTCGCAGGACAGAGGGAAGGAATTGGGAGGTGGGGCTGCGCAGGACAGAGAAGGAATGGGGTGGGGGAGGGGGTTCGCAGGACAGAGAGAAGGAATGGGGAGGTGGCGAGGGGGTTCGCAGGACAGAGAGAAGGAATGAGGAGGTGGCGAGGGGGATCGCAGGACAGAGGGAAGGAATTGGGAGGTGGGGCTGCGCAGGACAGAGAAGGAATGGGGAGGTGGCGAGGGGGTTCGCAGGACAGAGAATTGGAATCGGGGTGGTCGGGGTTTGCGCAGGACAGAAAAGGAATGGGTGGTGAGGGTTGCGCAGTGAGTAAGGAATATGGCTAAGGCGTACATTTCTACAGAGAATGGCTCTCACCGCTGGCACCCTGCTGACGAGCCAGCTGTCTTGTCTGCATGATTCGCAAATCACGCAACGAGTCCTCCAGTCGCCGGTCGAACACTTCGGATTCTCCCGGGGCTGGGGTGGCAAATTTTCTGCGGCGCGCCGGGGAGAGGCTGACGGCGTCGGAGAAGCTAGACCGTTTTGGCGCCAGCTTGGACGGGTCGATGGCTGAGTGCGGTATGTAAGTGCACTGTATTGATTACTGGGGCTTATAGCAAGGATTGTTTTGGATCGTTAGTTAGCAAAGCAAAAATTTGTGCCTCGGGGTAGGTCAGACAAGGTCCGAATCTCGCGCTTCTGCACGAAAATTGGTCCAGACAGAGTGTACGGCTCTTATAATGCCGGACGATTAGAAAGTCAAGGACCGCTGTACACCTTATGTGAGCGTGGTGTACAAATGCTTGCCTAAGTACATGTACAGTATTGGCGTGGTTGCATGCCTCACCCATAGGACTCTCAGGCCGCTGTTGCTGCGGCTGCTGCAGGGAGCTCGAATCGGACAGCAGAGGGCGTCGCCCGCCAGCTGGTGGACAACCGCGAAAACTGGCAGACCGCCGCTGCTGCTGCCGTTGTTGCTGCAACTGCTGCGGCATTAAACTGTGTTGTTGCTGCTGCTGCTGCTGCTGCTGCAACAGTGGATTCCGACTGTTTCCAGACTGCATGCCTTTCTTGTTTTTCAATAAGAAGTGTCAATTAATGAGTATTTTTATGTATATTTTTGCAGTCCATTGGTACATTTTTACTAAGAAATTTTTATGCATAAATTCCAGTTCTGCTAGCCAATGCGGTTCTTCCAACACAGTCAGCCACGCGATTGGCTAAGGAAACTGAAGACTGAGGTTAATGTAGATTTTTTTCTTCAAAAAACGCATCTAAAAACACTCAGACGGTGTAATCAAGAAATGTTGCGTCTTTGCGATGAACGACCGTAAGCTTGGGGTAGAGAATGGGGTGGGGTGGGTGAGCTTGGGGTAAAGATCGGGGTAGGGTGGGTGAGCTTGGAGTAGAGATGGGGATGGGGTGGGTGAGCTTGGAGTAAAGATCGGGGTAGGGTGGGTGAGCTTGGAGTAGAGATGGGGATGGGGTGGGTGAGCTTGGGGTAGAGATCGGGGTAGGGTGGGTGAGCTTGGAGTAGAGATGGGGATGGGGTGGGTGAGCTTGGGGTAGAGATCGGAATGGGGTCGATGAGCTTGGGGTAGAGATTCGGATGGGGTCGATTATAAAAAAACTTAAACCAAGCAAAGTCATCTGATTTGGTAGCTTATTGTTACAAGAATGAAATATGAAAAACCGTATTTATTGCACCTGTCCTTAATATATTGTGTAATAATATGGAGAATAAAATTCATGTTCTTGACAACGTAGACAAGACGGAATTAATAATGCATTTTTATGCAAAAAATCAAAGAGAAAAAGCTGTTAATTGTTACTTAGAGTAGCAATACTAGTGAATGTGCATTAACTTTGTATGAGCAATTCCGTGTGAGTAAAACTAAATATAAGCATGAAGTAATAGTAATTAAAAACTACAGATGTTAAATAATCGATTTATTGTACAAAACTAAGCATTAAGTAATATCGATAAATACTGATTTTCTATTGAAAATTCGGATAGCACAAAATTATAAGATTAAAAAGTAGAAAAAATTGAAACAAACATGCAAATTCACTGACAGATCAAGGTGCGTTTATAGAATGGATAAATCTATAAATTGCAAAATGAATATAAGAGATTATTGCAGCATTTGGTTGAGACAATAGAGTGAAATAGGAGTTTTTGGGTAGAAAATGGAGTGAGGTGGGTGTCTAGCGCTAGAAAATGGAGTGAGGTGGGTGTCTAGGGGCTAGAAAGTGGAGTGAGGTGGGTGTCTAGCGCTAGAAAATGGAGTGAGGTGGGTGTCTAGGGGCTAGAAAGTGGAGTGAGGTGGGTGTCTAGCGCTAGAAAATGGAGTGAGGTGGGTGTCTAGGGGCTAGAAAGTGGAGTGAGGTGGGTGTCTAGGGGCTAGAAAGTGGAGTGAGGTGGGTGTCTAGGGGCTAGAAGGTGGAGTGAGGTGGGTGTCTAGGGGCTAGAAAGTGGAGTGAGGTGGGTGTCTAGGGACAGGAAAATGGAGTGAGATAGAAATTTCCCTACCTCCAGAGCTCTATGACAGAAGAACCAGCAAGTTAGGCGGTTAACACAAGATGAAACACCATAATGGACAGAGCCTCGGACAGCGATCGTCCGGCTTCGACAACTGGCGAAGAAGACTCGGACAGGCGCGCCAACACTCTCCTGGCCGGGGGTAGGCTCTCAGCGGACAGGTGGCCGTACACCCTGGCTGCGTACTTTAAACCGTAGCGAGATTTAGCGAATGCGGCTCTAACGGGATCGGCGTGAACTGCGGAGAACACGGCATAGACTGAGGCGACTCGATCCGATCGAAGCTGGGCAGCCCGGGACTCCAGCGCAGTCCGGTTGCCCATGAGATCTTCGAGTTGTACACAGGTAGACTGCGGCAGTAGCAGGGTGTGCTGCGGCGGCGGATAAGTGCCTAGGAACAGCAACCGATGGCAGAGAGGCTCCTGCTGTGGCTGCAGTCGACTATTGGTCGAGCGAATCAGCTCGCCAACATGAGCGGTCATGGGGAGGACGCCGCCCTGGTGCAGAAATCCCAAGCCAATCACGGCGATAGCGTTGAAAGCGATCCAGGGCAAGGCGAAGCTAAATATTGGCAGGCGACAGCGGAGTCGTTGAGCGACGCACACGGTTGCTAAGGGCAACAGCGGGACTAAGAAGCGAAGCTCCTGATGCGGAAACAGTGATAGAGCGGCTAAAGGTACTAGACAGGCGAGAACAATAGCTTTACTGAGCTGCTGCTGCTGTTGCTGCTGCTGCTGAGCCGACTGTCGTAGAGTAGCCCAGGCGTGACGGACGAATACTGGGGCAGCTGGGCCTAGCAACAAAGCCAGATTGATCAGGTGAAGCCAGCGAGGGTGTGTACCGTGTTGAGCCAGGTTCTCCGATTGAGAGTTGTAGCTGAGGAAAGAGAAATGGTGAGGTAAGGGTGGAAATAAAGCGAAGTGAGGTGGGTGCATAAGGGGGTAGGAAAGCGGACTGAGGTGGGTGCATAAGGGGGTAGGAAAGCAGAGTGAAGTGGGTGCATAAGGGGGTAGGAAAGCGGACTGAGGTGGGTGCATAAGGGGTAGGAAAGCAGAGTGAAGTGGGTGCATAAGGGGGTAGGAAAGCGGACTGAGGTGGGTGCATAAGGGGTAGGAAAGCAGAGTGAGGTGGGTGCATAAGGGGGTAGGAAAGCAGAGTGAGGTGGCTGCATAAGGGGTAGGAAAGCGGAGTGAGATGGGTGCATAAGGGTGTAGTGCATGCGCCCTTGTCGGTTTGCAGGGCGCGATGCACTTTGGGGCTGGCAAGGGGGTTGGCGGGCGTGGCAGGGTCTGGCTGGCGGCCGGGCTTTGCGCGTGCCCCTCCCTAGCCGTGTCCCCTGCCCCGTGCTCAGGGCTGGTTGGCTGCGGCCGGGCCGGCTTTAGCGTGGGAGCGCCCCCCCCCCCTAGGCGGGGTTTTGATTGGCTGACCAGTGCGTTTGTTATTTTGCTCTAATTTTTGTGGGCTCAGCCGGTGAAGCCATCTGCCCCCCCCTTAAACCTAAGCCTGTGGTGGTATTTAATATTAATTTGCGCTCCAGGTTTTTCTGACTCGCCTTTTTTTCTTCGGAATTTTCTTGCTCCTTCGTACTGTGACTTTAACAAAGTCTCAAGTTGTTCAACGCGTCAAATAAAATCAACAACGACCCAAAAAGGGTACACGTGCATCTGATAGCTCGGCCACAGGGCAAACGCGCATCTCATAACTCGGCTACCGGTAAGCCGCCTGTTTTAACACAGTCTTTCCTGGGAAGCTTGAGAGATTACAGTAAATTCTCGCCAAAGCGTCATAACGCCAGGAGAGCGGACCCTGTATATCATACTTTATTTTTACTTATACTGTATACCCACTGTATAAGCACCAGAGTGTCGCAACACCTCTGGGGGCAACGCTAGTTCTGAGCGTCATCACGCCAGAACGAGCAACCTGGTACTCAGAGCGTCATAACGCCTGTCAGCAGTAATACCATATTGGCAGAGCGTCACAACGCCTGCAGGTACCACCGTATTTTATTTGGGCTGGGCACCCGAACCGACCCGGGTTACGACAGGGGGTTAGGAAAGCGGAGTGAGGTGGGTGCATAAGGGTAGGAAAGCGGAGTGAGGTGGGTGCATAAAGGGTAGGAAAGCGGAGTGAGGTGGGTGCATAAAGGGTAGGAAAGCGGAGTGAGGTGGGTGCATAAAGGGTAGGAAAGCGGAGTGAGGTGGCTGCTTAAGGGGTAGGAAAGCGGAGTGAGGTGGCTGTATAAGGGGTAGGAAAGCGGAGTGTGATAGGTTCCTAGGATATTGTGAACTGCATAAATATCATTGGAAAACAGGCACTGCCTACCTAACAAAGTTCCAGGGTGTTACAACAGCCGATCGCGCAAAATCTGACAGGAAATCGAAAGCGCCATTCACGGTTAGAAATTCGTCCATACCCAACGAGGCGAATCTGCTAGCAAATGTCGGATTAAAAGTCAGCGTATCGTACAACACTAACGAGACAAATGCGGCGCTAAATGCGGCCAGAATTGTGGCGCCAAAATTGAAACAGGCGCCAATAGGATCGACTAGCGAGCGGGCGCAACGCCAGGCTGTGTAGAGATAGGGCACAGCGGCGAAGGCGACAAAAGTTGGCCGATTCATAACCCCGATAGCGGTGACAATTCCGGCTGTTGATAGGAGCACCTTTACTAGTGTATGACGACTATTGCCAGGCGCGGAATAGGCATTCAAGGCAAACAGTAGGCAGATAAAAACAATAGCTAGAAGACTCGACTCAATGGCATTGCTCAGAGTTCTAGTACCGTGCACCATGACTATGTACGATGAAGAGTAGAGGAACAGGCAGCGAAACGTGTCCAGACCGAGCTCTCTAGCCAGTAATGCTACCATAGCGTCATTTGCTAGCGACAAAACTGCTATAGACAGCCGGGTGACTATCACAACAAAGTAGGCGTCAACGTACCAAGAGAAACCGTCCACTAGCAGATGTTTAAATAATAGTAGCGGGCCGTGATAGAACAGATGGAGTATGGCGGCGCTACGGATTGGACGATCAACGGTGAACTCCCAGGGTGGCGAGCTGGTTCGGACACCGAGGAGGTCGCCTGCGATTTTCAAAGATAGAAATACATACGGTTACACAGCTTGCTAGCTTGGTAGCTGGTCGGTTGGTCATAAAAATGGTCAGAGAAATAAATTAAGGGGGGTGGTTAGTGTGCAAGCGGCCAGAGAAATAAATTAAGGGGGGTGGTTAGTGCGCTAGCGGGCAGGGAAATAAACTGAGGGGGGTGGTTAGTGTGCAAGCGGGCAGAGAAATAAATTGAGGGGGGTGGTTAGTGCGCTAGCGGGCAGGGAAATAAACTGAGGGGGGGGGTGGTTAGTGTGCAAGCGGGCAGAGAAATAAATTGAGGGGGGTGGTTAGTGCACTAGCGGGCAGAGAAATAAATTGAGGGGGTGGTTAGTGTGCTAGCGGGCAGGGAAATAAATTGAGGGGGCGGTTCGTGCGCTAGTGGGAGGGAAGAAAACAAATATATTTCTTACCCGCAGAAATCTCAATTGACTGCATAAACTCATCCGGATGCAGATAGCCAGTTTGTGGCAAAAATATAAAAAAGAAACGAAACAGCAGCAAGGCTGTATACGGCTTTGAATTCTCCTGAAATAAATTAAAGTACAAAATAATTACGTAGCAATTACAATGAATTACATTGTCTGCTGCGAAACCTAAATTAAATGTAAGATATATATATATTTTAAAGGAATTGGTGAAGATTCTTCAGGGGAATTAATGGAGATTCTTCAGGGGAACGGGTGGAGATTCTTTAGAGGAATTGGTGGATATACTTCAGGGGAATTGGTGGAGATTCTTCAAGGAAGTGAGGCGCGCCTACCCTACAGATTACTATTTTAGTAGTGCAAAGCATTCAAAATGGTAAAAAATTAAAGAAATTATTGAAAAACGACGAGACCAAAAACTTTACAGACAACTTCATTATGGATTAATCTGTTTAATTAGGAAACTCAAATGCTAGCAAATATCTAGGGATTTTACAAGCGCAGTAAAAAATCGAATTCATCTTTCTCTAGCCTGCTCTAATCTCCAGAATTCGTGCAGCGCATCCAGCTGAGGCCGATTCAACAGTAAGCTGGGCCGTTTGGCGCGCAATCTATCGCACGCATCCACTGGCGCCAGGGACCGATGGCGCCGCATTAGATAAGCCGCGGCCACTGTGCCGCTTCGAGTCCTACCAGCTCTGCAGTGCAAGTACACGCTGCCGCCCTTAACAACCGTTGATTCGATAAAATCGCAGCATTTCTGCAACTGTCTAGCGCTTGGCGAATGACCGCCAAAATCTGGTACAGATAGTTGCATCCGAGCTAGGCCCAGCCTGCGGCACTCTTTCTCCCCAACAACCCAAGCCGGCTTAACCTCGTGCGGTTCGTTTATACTCAGTACAGCTTTGATGCTCTCAGATTTTGCTACAGACTGGAATTCTCTAGCCAATGGCAGCGCGCCCAGCACGAGATGCTCATCGATACGGTTGTACCAGTCAGACAGGCCAAGCAGTCGCCACGTCAGCGACTTGGTGACAGCTGGGTAGAATAATAAGCGACGGATGGATGGCCAATCCAGCAATCAATCAGTCAGGTGACTGTGTCTTTGTTAACAATTTTCGAGGGGTGTCCAAAAGTAGTGGGAATTTTCAACCTAACTCATAGTATCTATAACATACTTTTTGAATACCAATCTAGTACCGTGATCAATCCACCGATGCTCCACCAAGACAATTCACAACCACACACGGTTTCAAGGACAGTAGAGGCAATTCAAAGCATGAAGTTTGAACTTCTGCCTTACCGACCATACTTGTCTGACTTGGCTGGCAGAAGAACGTCAACTGCAACGGTGACTACGAACGTAAAGGTCTCCATCCCTAACGACAAGGATATTTGAGTGTGACTAACTATCGTGTTAAGAACTTCAATAGATATGCTCTTACAGATCGATAGTCATGTTTTGTTGTTTTGGAATGTTGTTTTGTTGTTTTGGAATTTTGGAATTTGGGCACGGTACTAGATTGGACATAACTTCTGAATGCCGGTAGGTATTTACAAAATTCAAAAAGTATGTTATAGATAGATAAAGCCGCTTTCATTTAACCTCAGCGCTGTTTATCTATCTGAATCCAACTATGAGTTATGTTGAAAATTCCCACTACTTTTGGACACCCCTCGTAGGTATCAATCAGTCATGGTGACTGTGTCTTTGTTAACCAAAAGTAACTATCAGAGACATGCTAGCCTGTCTATAACTAAGGTGTACAGCGGTCCCTGACTATAAATCCTCAGGTATATACACCCTCAGCACAAGGGAATCTGACCTTACTCCTATCTTAGTTATAAAGATAGCTAAGATATATAGATATATAAAGATGACCTTATTCAAATGAATAAAGAAAATAAACAAGTTCATCGAAAAAATAATATTTTATTAACAAACGTGCGCCGACTTGAAGACAAACAGACAGACAATCACCGCTTACAAATTGGTAACAACCCCAGTTTACAAGATATCAAAATTCATCATAAATGATCATAAAATTAGTCAGATTTCCCAGTCACTGCGAATCCCACCACTCCTTAAGCCAGCGGTCGTGATAAGGTCCCGCCCGCAGTACAGTCAACAGCAGTACAGAGCCAGTCAGAGCAGCCTCTGGTCGTTTTAACACCTGGGCCAAGGTTAGGCGTTTATCAAGCGTCTCAGGTTTAGCCTTTGATGTTGCCGCTGAATCGGAGGTGCTGCTGCAGTCTAGGTAGAAGAGAGCACTGTCTGGATTGTAGGCTTTAGCTGAGTTCCAGGCTGCCGGTGGCTGACTAGGATCAAACACGGTTGCCGCCACCTTGAGATAATTTAATTATGCGCTAATTGGAAACATTGAATTTAAAATGATAGCCATCTCAACCCACATCTACGAGCGTACCAACCATCAACATCTCTGTCCCCAAAAAATATTCTTATCAAACTGCAGTAGAACAGCAGTATTTTACTTAGGTATTTTTTACTGTCTCGGAACCTAAGTAAAACAGCAGTGACATACTGCATGTGCACATCGGCAAAACTTAATTACTGCGCATTTACTGGGAAAGCTCTTTAAGACAAGCTGAAGGCGTAGTGCCTCTTAATTCGAAGACCAAAGCAAAAAGACAATTATGTGTAGCATAAGAACTAATTTTACTTCCACTAAGCGGTTGAATTAAATAAATGAAAATTGTTTTTATAAACAAATTTGATTTTAAAAGCTTTGTTTTTGCAGTTTAACATGTGTGGCAGGCGGGATGCCACTGTAAATTGAAACTCTAATTAACTGTTAATTTTGCAATTAGTCGTCCCCGCGCTGTCCGCTGAAGTTTCCCCTGTGTGGCTTGTTTTGGGTTTCCCAGACATCGCTCCACCGCATGTTCCACGCGTTGATAAATATTATCCTTTTGTGGAAGTTTGTTAAACTGCACTATTGTCCCGGGTTTTTTTGTTACTGCCCATGCTGTGACCAGTGTGCCCACCGTGGCTTCCAGCAGCTGCTCCCACCCGCGGAACTGCTTGCTGTCTCTATTTAAACCCCCCCTTGTTTCATGTGCAATTTCATTCCCAGTTCCCCCGTTCCTCTACTTCCTTTACCTTTTCCTTTGCTGATTCGTGCACCCAATTATTTACTTGCTTCGACTGTTAACCAAGTTTAATAAGTTCATTAATCAGAGAGTTTTCTATTATAATTTAGCACCCCGGTGCCGTCGCAATTCATCTCAGTCGTTTAATCAGCTATCCCAAACTGCTTGCGAATTAATAACTGACATTAAATAATATCTAATAAATAAACTACATCCTACTTATTCGTTGATCCATAAGCAATAGCCTATCTTGAGTTCTTTGCCCACGGGGCGTAAAACAAACGAAGTTCTAAGCTCAAAGAAAGCTCCGAGACTTATTCGTTCCGTAATACGTAAATTACGGTGGTGGCAGCTCTACACTACTGAGAGTAATAAGCTCAGCAACTCGACGCATTAGTTTTCGGTATCAGAATCTCCGGCGTCTACTATTTGAACGACCGTGCCGCTAACGACCGCTCCGCTACGATTACGACTAACCTCCCCCCGGAACTTGAGGACAGTCGGAGTAAAACAGGAGAAAGAAATTCGTTGTGATTCGTCTGCGCGATTTTCTGGATTTATTCGTGCGAACGCAACGCCGGCGGGAATTCAAACGTGGAATCCACCCCACCTCACTGGTGACAGTAACCGACCAATTTCCAAACAAAACTTTCTCCGCCCCCACCTCACATGAAAGTTTAATATTTAAGAACCGATATCATGGGCATGGCAGATTTGGCAGACATGAAAGACAGTCGATTAAAACTAATTTGTGATTTTATTATCTTCTGCAATCAATGTCCATCTTCTGCTGGATATTTTTGGCTATGCAGGACGTTGATACGAAACAAATAAAACTGCAAGAATCGCAAAGAACAATAGGCCTAACATAGGCCTAGTGAATGAATTTAATTTAAAATACTTTACTGTTTTGTAACATGTTATAACATCTGCAGCCTGTCGTAGCATATCACCACATGACCATTGCAATGGAATTAGCTTCTTGGTTTATCATATTGATATCTAACTGCTAGCTGGGTAGTTAGGCTAGGTTCGCTGGGTTGAAAGATATAGACAAATTGATGAATCAGTGGATCAAATTAGAAAGAAATTTGAGTAGGCATAGCCAAATTATGGCCAGGGACAAAAAGCTTTTATTGTAGAAATTATAATATACCTTAGGCCTATAAATTAATAATATAAGTCTATATTATCTATAGAGTACTATGCATTTTAGAAGCTTAGTATTGCAATTTATATTAATAACTATATATTGTTTTTTATGTATTATAATTAATTAATAGTACTGTTTTAAGATAGGAAAAAAGTAGATAATTTGCTCCTGAAGTATGTAGTCTATGATTTGAAATATAGTAGAGCAATTCTCAAAATAATGATAAATTGTCACTTATCCTTTTTACTTTATTACTAGTCATTTTTTGTTTTTTTAACCTTCCTTTGCACTAAGAGGTTTCACAATTAACCTAAATATTTTGGACCAACAAAAATAACATCTTTGTGTTTTGCAAAGAGCTGTTATATATAATAAACTTTTGATTTAAAAGTGTTTTAGACTTATGTTAGCCCTAAATTTCATCATAATTAGTCAAAATATACTTTAGTTTTCTACACTATATACATTATATACTTTCTAAACCATATACTATTAGTATAAATATATATAGCTTTAATTATTCTACATTAGTCCAAGGCAAAACAGCTTTTAGCTATAATTTTATGAATATATTCATTTTATATTAGGCAACAAAGGTGTTTGTTCAGTTCGTTAGTAATATAAGATATAATGGCAAAAACATTTATTACCTTAAAAATTAGATAAAATAGTTTCTAGAAGATAAAAGTGCTAGTCTATCAAATAATGTTAGATTCTAAGTTGGCTTACCAAGCCTAAATGGGTAAAAAATCGATTCATTTATTGGCAGTTAAAAATCATGATTAGTCACTTTGAAATGAAATTGCAACTAGCTCTGCTATATATAGCGATATAGCTATTTAGCTATATAAAGTAGCAAAAACACAAATCATAACAATTGCTAATACTTCTACAAGCCATATTGTACTCTCATTCTAGTTTAGAAATATGGAGTTGGCTTCCTGTAGTTGTGTATATATAAAGCCATTGTCTAAGAAAGATAGTATGTGTTGATACCTAATCATAACTAGTTTGACTAAAGTGTTACAGGGTTTTCTTCTGCAGGTTATTACTATCTCAATATAACTGATTATTTAAATTACTTCCTACCTAAGTATTACTAGTTTCCTCTCACTTCCTAGTAGCATTTGACAAAAAATGTCCCTTAAAAGGGCCATTTTATCTATGGGTAACTTACTAAATTCCCTCTAATTCTATCGTCTGCTTATTCTCTTTTGTGTACTTACCAAGTAGCATGTAGTAAATGTTAATTGGCAGTGTTAGGGTAGCTGTTTGGTAGTGGTTTCTGTGGCTTAAGTGGCTTACTTATCAAGGCTCTAGTTTATTATCCTGTCTTTCAGGACTAGAGGGTCATAGCAAATTCTTATCTATATTTCTATTCTTGAAAATCAAGCCCAATTTTGCTACTTGTAACAGTGGTAGATGCTCTACTAATTGAGCTAGCTAATCATAATTTTCAACATTGTATGGGAATCTAGCAATCATTCTCTAACCTTTCAGCAAAAATGAAACGGCAGCTTTGGGACAAGACCTATTATGAAAGACAAGAAATAAAAACACGTGGACTGCAAGGTAGCCCAGAAGAAAATGAACCGTCCCAAAATACCAGTAGATACCAGGGAGTTGAATCTACTAGTGGCTCTAGCGCCTATAATGAGTATGAGATAAAACATAGTTCACCAATGGAAGAAGCCAATGAACTTTTGTGCACCAGATGGGGCAAATGAAAGCGACAATTCTGACATTGGAACTAAAGCATATCCTGATTGCATTAGCAAGTCATCTTCTTTGGATAGTGTTGAGACTGATTGTACTAGGGACGATTTTGAATTAGCAATAGTTAGCTGGTTTAGAAGGAACCCGTCTGTATCAAAGACAGCATGCAATGACCTGCTGTCTGAGTTAAGAAAGTTCCATGTGAATCTTCCACTGAGTATCGAGACACTCTTGTCACGACATGCACCATTTCAAGGTGAAATTGTGTCAGACATTAGGGCAGAATATTCGCAACACAATTTTACTATTCTTCAGTCTCTTGAGCGGGAGCTAAGAAGTAATGAACTTTCTGATCACATGAAGTCAGGACTGATACTGAAGTTTCACTTTGATGGGGTAGACCTGCATTCAAGTAGAGACAAGCACACGTGGACAATATTAATGCAGTTGTATCCTATCAAAGAAGAACCAATTTTGGTGCAATTCTATTCCGGTTCATGCAAGCCTGATCCTAGTAGCTTCTTGCGATCTTTTGTAGATGAACTAAAACCCATTTGTGAATCAAAGTCTCTTGTTCTTCATGACATCCATTTGTCCAATGTCAAGGTTATCTTTATCTGCGACACACCTGCACGCGCACTTTTCAAGTGCACAAAATGTCACACAGGCTATTCTGCGTGTTGAGCGGTGCGAGGTTGAAGGTTTCTATGAACATGACCGTCGGACAGTCATTTTCGATGAATTGACGGCACATGCTCGCACATACAAGAATTTTCGAGATAAGACTGACCAATAACATCACAATGGGGTATCCATTCTAGAGGAACTTAAAGTCGACATGGTGAAGATTTTATTTTGGATCCCATGCATCTAATACTTTTAGGTGTAATGCGTAGGACACTCAACTTCTGGATTAGCCAAGGTTCTGTGGCATGCCGCCTCCCTTCATTAGTTATTCGCACTATAAATAGAAAGCTGCAGCGTAGCATGGAATCAGTGAAGAACTGCTTTAGTCAAAAGGCACGTAGTTTGCAATTCGTAAACAAATTCAAGGAACGGAATTCGCTTTGTTACTTAAGTTCACTGGAGTAGTGGTTTTTGAAGGAAGCTTGTCTGATGCCACTTTTTGCAACTTCCTGCTTCTGCATGTTGCATTCTTCGTTCTTTCAGACAGCGTCCTTTGTGTGACACACTTGGACTTGGCAAAGAAGTGCATAGACGAATTTCTGAGGCATTCGCGCATTATTTATGGTGCTAGTTTCTTTTCTATTAACGTTCACAGCCTGGCACATGTGCCTGATGATGTCAAGAACCACAAGCTCTCACTTCATCCAATGAGTGCTTTTCCATTCGAAAACTTTTTTTTGCTCCTAAAGAAGGCAATTAAGTCTCCCTACCTTTCAGCACAGCAGGTTAGAAACTTGGTTAGAACGAGCAGGTTGTCAAGAAGCAGTGATAAAACATCAATAAGAATTAAAAACAAGTGCGCTTCGCCCTGAATTTTTTGCCCGACGAAATGCGATCGGCTTCGCTATTCAAGTCAATTACATTTGACAACGTAAGAGTGTGCTGCAAAGACCAGCATGGACAGTTTTTTTGCGATATCGTTTAAAGAAATCTATCGACTTAAAGTAGTAATTAGAACTGAATCGGAAAGCATTTTGTCTGCAAAGAAATTGCAACTGGATTTAGCAAAGGATGCCTATGAGTACTCTGTAGTTTCATCAGAACTAGGAATCTTTTCTTTATTTTTTCGTAAGCTAAGACATCAAGGGGACAATTCGAAATTTAGAGAGGAAGATTGTATTCACTTTGTGCCTGTAAAAGCTGTACGATTTTTTTATATGTGCCTACCCACCGTCGACAATGAACAAGTATTTTTCCCAATTCAACTTGACTAGGGAAAATGTACGCCATTTCGCATTTGCACAATTGCAGCCAACTGCTTGAAGCGCGATGGAAAATACACACTTTCTGCTTTTTTTCGCACAGACCAAAGCTTTTTTATCGCACCAATAGTTATGCTTGATTTGCCGGATCGCTGCAAAAACTGGACTCCTGATGAGTGGAACAACAACTGTGACGAAGAAGTATCTGTGATCTGCACTACTTCTGATTGGAGGGCTGAGGGTGTGGTCCTGCAGATCGCACACTCGCATGATAGCCTCGCTGCATCTTTAAAGCAGGCGAGGTCTCTGCGCTATGAAAAAGAGGCAAAGGTAGCCGATATGCTGAAGTTCTTTCGCCAGAGGTTCAGGAGTTCTAACGCTAGATGCACTTTCCCAGCCCATATACAAACTGAATCCGATGTTTCTGATGCAACGGCGGAGCTCCGCGCTGCAGGCGCGACTACAATCAGGAAGTAACAACTGGGAAAGTAATCGGTGTCCATGCCCCGCCCTATCCAATGGCAGGTCAATTCGACCTACGTGCCAGTGTTTTAGATCCAGAATCTGAGCCTGCAGTTTATAACATAGTAAACCTCTCTGAAGAAGGGACTCTGTCATGTGCGTATGCGACTTCAGCAAATTGTGCTACTACGGCTGGCGTCGCACAGCTCGCGGGCACAAGCAGCAGCCCAACTGAACATCATCAAGGACTACCTGCAGGTGCTGCAACTGGTAGCTGCTCGTGCTCTTGTCAAGCGGAGATTCGAGAGCTCCGTGACTTTGTGATCCAAGTGATTGCTCAAAACAAAGTGCAGACGCGGATTTTGCAAGCCATACAGAGTGCTGCCAGATTCCAAACAGCGACTGATTTAGACGAGCTGCCAGATGATGTGAAGCTGCCAGCAACATCCCTACCAGAGATGGAGCGTGCAGAGGAGTGGGCTTCCACTCCTGATAACAGAAAGTTGCTGAAGAGCCTGTTGGAGAGACATGTAGGGCTCAGCGCTGGGGAGACTGCCCGAAATTGCTTGCGTCAAGTATTCACGAAGGATACGGCCAAAGTTGTTACTTTTGTGTCATCTGCCAACTCCAACCAGGAAGGTGGTCAGCCGCGAAAGAAGTGATGTGAAGCAGCGTATTCTCTAATACATTACATTAATAATCTAGATATATTGTCTACGCATTTCTGCACTTGCCCTCGCTATTGTAACAGCCCTATCAACTCCGTCTAATTTTCTGCTGGATATTTCGAAATTGTATCTAGGTGGAGGAGTGTGAGTTGTGATCTGGTAGCGTACTTTAGGGTGGGGATAGGTGACTTCCTCGCAATGCGGGTCGTACCTTGGCAGCGCTAATGTAGGTAGGCAAGACACTAGCTACGACTAATGGTGACGGGGGGGGGTATTTCTACTGGCACGAGGGCTAAGGTTACCGATTTTAGTCACGCAGCCGTGGGGCGTATCAGGATGGATTGAAGTTGCCTGGTGAAAGCCCTGCTCTCTCTCTCTCTCTCTCTCTCTCTCTCTCTCTCTCTCTCTCTCTCTCTCTCTCTGTAGGAACGGGGATTAGCACGATTTCATAGGGAATTAGGACACTTCAGGTGGATTCCTAAGCTTAAGGTGACTTTCATGGGGCTTCAGGTGAGTTTCAGAGTAACTTCTGGTGGACTTCAGGTAGGGTTTACAGGGCGTTTGGGAGTTAAGGGAGGATTGTAGAAGCGAGTAAATTCGGGTGGCTAAGGCTGATGGATGATTTCGCCGGGGAGTGGTGCAGGAATGTAAAGGGATTTGGCAGATCTTTCTAAACTGAGAAATAACAGAGGAACTCAGGTATTAATAGGTAGATTGGACAAAACGTTTATTAAATCTGGCTAGGTAAAATGAGCCAAGAAAGGCTAGGCAAGGACATATTGCTATCGGGGAAGGGAATGGTTGCTTTTCTCTCCACAAAGCTCTTTCTCTATAATAAAACATGGGGTGGGAGTCTGGCATGGTTGAATGATTCTGAGCGCGCGCAAGCGCAACGAACACCTAAAGTTGCGTGAATGGATAACGATTGTAGAAAAAGCGTGTGGGAAGATTGTTCGCGCTAATTTGAATTCTAGTTTCATACTTATTTACAGAAGGAAACACTGCCTCACTATTTTATCGCATTTTCTTATTGGTGTTTTTACGAACAACACTTTTTACGGAGTTTTTTACAGTTTTTTACGGACATTTTTTCTCCTTGTTCATCAACCACCGCATCTTCCACTACTTGTGGATGGCCGTGGCGAATTCCTTCTTGGACATGGCGTTGAATACCCGGACGACTGCCTACTTGACCTTGGAGTCGTTCTTGTAGGCAGTTTCTTCAAGTTCTTTATGTTGAGGAACAGCTAGAAGTCGTAGGGGGCAAGTTAGGACTGTAGGGTAGGTGGGGTACCACCTCCACACTGAAGCTCCTTGGTTGGTCGCCTTTAAGGTATTGACATGGGTATTCTCATGGCTAAGGCGAAAATTTTAGCTTCTTCTGTCTGCTATTTTGCTTACCTTTTTACACATTTTTCTCATTTCTAAGTACCATTTTCCAACGTTTTCCAATGCTGTTTAACATGTTCTGTTGTTTTGTGTTTTTTTGCGTTCTCTGAGTTTGCCAAGCTAAATAAAGTTTAAAGTGTTAAAAGTTAAAGGAAAAACATTTTCATCTGCTATTTATCTATTATGTACTTACATCACATGCCAATCTGCTCTTCGACTTAATTTACGCTAATTATTTGTGGTCTCACGCGTATGCGCAATTTGCAGTTTAGAATTCTGCAAGTTTACAGATCGTTTTGCGAAAAGCTACTGTACAATTTACAGTACTGTTCTGCTGGTATGTAAGCCATACAGAGTGCTGCCAGATTCCAAGCAGCGGCTGATTAAGACGAGCTGCCAGAGGTGGGTAAGGAAATCCAGTGAGCGCTTAATGCCCAGTAAACAGGCAGTTAAATACTGCAGTAAAATACTAAAATCAATGATAGCCGTAGAAGTGCAGTTTTACTGAAGTCGTCTTTGACTCGGATCACTGTCATGTTACACTGCAGAGACTATTCGACCAGAATAATTGATGTTGATTACCCCACGCTAACCCATGCACAAAAACCATGGATTAGCCGATGCAAACGGTACCTTAGCCAAGAACAGTGTTGCCACTCTTGGCGTTTTTTAACACTGGCGTTTTTTGGCGTTTTGTGTTTTTATTTGCTGAATTCCTTTTTCTGGCGTTTTTTCAATGAATAATTATGACCCTAAAATTTTTACTGTATTTATTAGTAAAAAGACTAAAATAAACAGTAATTTTAGCTCCATTCTTGAAAATATGACATTGTCTTATTGTTTCTCATCATTTATCTTTTTTCATACAATTTAAACACATTTATAACATTTTATTTTGTTTTTATTTTGCATTCCAGTGATTAACTGATTCACAAATAGCTCAGCAAAGACAAAAAGTGACTCTGCAGGCATGAGCACGAACATTGAGTCAACTGACTCTAAACGCATTCGGCAGACCAACTTTGATCCTACCAGTAGTTGGATTACCACTTTGAATGCCGAGAAATGGCTAACAAAGGGCAACTCTGACACTGACGGATATTGCAATGTGTGCGATCGACCAATTTTTGTTGGAAGTGGAGGCATTGGTGCAATCAAGCAGCACATGAAAGCCAAAATTCACGAGTCGAATGCTGCTGCAGCACTTCAGCAGAAATCAATCTCAGCTTTCTTCACAAAGCATAGTGCTTCATCTGCTAATGATAACAAATCGGCGCAAAATACCTTAGCTGAAATTCGCTGGGTATGGAACTCTGCGTATAAGTCGAAAAGCTTCAACACTGAAGACGAAACGCCTGATTTATTCAGAGCCATGTTTCCAGACTCAAAAATTGCAGCAGGCTTTTCTTGTGGCCGCACCAAGCAAGCCTACTTGCTGACTTTTGCTATTGTCCCCTATGTAAAAGCAGCAAATAACAGAGTCAATTGTGGGCGCAGAAGCCATGGAGGTGGAGTCATCATTTGGCTTCTATTCAATCAGTTATGATGAGAGTGATGGTCTCATGATGATTTGCGTGCGGTATTTGAACTCTGAGGGCAAAGTCGTGGTTGAAATGCTTGACCAACTTCCACTGGAACGTCTCGATGCTGCTTCATGTGCTCAGGCTATTCGTCAGTGTGTAATGGACAGCAAGCTGCCGTTGTCTAAGTGGATTGGCAATTTTTCTGATGGGTGTAGCGTAATGATTGGTGAACATGCCGGAGTTGGTGCCATCCTACGTGAAACTCCTGAGCTTGAGCATCTCATTGATGTAGGAAGCTGCACTCTCCACACTGTTGCAAACGCATATCGCAAAGCTTGTGACAACCATCTTTCGGAAGTTTCCGATCTTGCCGACGACATTTTTGCTTGTTTCAGCAGAAGCATCACTCGCAGAAAAGAGTTTAAGGCTCTCCAACAAGAAATTGGCGTTGCACAACTTGCTTTCAAGCGGAATGTCGAGTTAAGATGGCTAATTCTATTGCCCTGTTTGGAGCGAATAATCGAACAGTGGATTCCTCTGACAGCTTTTCTTTCGCAGTCCACAGACGATTCGAAGCGCATGCGAAGACTCCGATCTGCCTTTCAAGACCCAGACACCATAGTTTGCGTACGCTTTGCGATCCACGCCCTGAAGCTTGCTAGCCGCTTTGAGAGCGCATTTCAAGAAAGCTGCACAGTTCTTATTCATCGATCGCATGCTGAGCTGATCGCCCTTCTGGAGTCGATAGCTATTCAGTTTATGCAGCCATCTGCCTTCGAGAGAAAATCTGTTGTCTCCGTTGACTTCAAAAACCAAAGCCTGCACTTGCCTATGTCTAGTATTGCCATTGGGCAGCAAAACAATCTGCAAGATCGGCAGAAGCCACTCATTTATCGCTTTAAACAATTTTACATTGCGGTGGCAGCATACTTGCAGGAAAAGCTGCCCCTGAAGAAGAAAATTCTGCGAAGTATGAAGTTCCTTGACTTCTCAAGGGAAATTGAGGAAGATTCTGTGACTTTTATCGCCAAAAAGCTTCCTCTGAGGTCAGGCTACTGAATCTGCGAACCAAAAGTGGTGAGCTCCTCTTGCCTGACAATCGTGACATCGCCTGCGGTTGGAGGAAGGCTGCAGACACAGGAAAGTACCCGCGTCTTTCTCGTCTTGCATCTGCGTGCTGTACTCTATTTCACGGGAACGCAGATGCGGAGCGGTTTATTGGAAAGTCGCATGATGTTAGCGTTAATTCAAAGCGAAATCGGCTCTCGGACGAAAGACTTCGCGACTCACTCTTGGCACGCAGCTTTCTGTGCGCTCGGAGCTTCAAGCCGAAAAATGTGCCAATTCCCGAGGAGCTCATCCAGGCCGCTTTAAAGGCAAGCTCACAATACAAGCAGCATATGGCTGCCGAAAAGAAGGCAAATGAGCTGGCGGCTATTCGTAAATCAGCTGAGGCGGAACAGGAGAAAATGCGACTAGAAGCTGAAAAGGTAATAATTAAGTGAGCTAACTTCTAAGATTTGCAGTAATCCCTTTTATTTATTATTTCTCCCTACAAAACTACAGGATGCCGAACGAAAAACTGCATTGGAGCGCCTTGCTGAAGAACAAAAAAAACAGGTCGCTAAAAAGGCTGCAACAGCTGCAGAGTGCCTTGAGGCTGAAAGAGAAGTTCAGCTAGCGATTGAGAGGTTGCGCAAGGCGCAAGGAAAATACCAGGACGTTGCTGTGCGCCTGACACAATTTGCATCGGATCGGCTGGTAATCGAACAGCGTGCCATGGACAATGTCATCCAACGCACAGCCGAGGAAGCTGCCAGATTGAAACGACAGGCGGAGCATGCTTCGCTTGTTCGTCTCCCGAATGTTCCGAAAAAGAAAAAAATTGACTACTCACTACGCTCATACTATGACTGCTACACTATTGAACATTGAACATTGAAAAGGAGTTGTCATTCCAATTGTTATTCAGTCTCTTTACTGGTTAATTATCACTTTGGTATTTTTAGGTGGGGTTGGTCTTCAACTGTTATCGTTGTTGTTAATCATTGGTGTTACAATATATTAGTAATATCTACGATGAAAATGCCCTGTGTTATTTTTTTCTGTCAGCGTTTTTTTGTCACAATGCTCAGTGGCAACACTGGCCAAGAAGCGTCTCACTCTGGCACTTGCGCCGCCCCAGAGTCGTTGCAGATGACACAGGTAAATTAGGAAAGAAGTGACTCTATTAGACGACTTTAAAACGATGAGAAGTCACGGTAAAAGTCGCCAAAAGTCGTCAAAAAGTCGCCTAACAGTGAATTTAAGGTGTCTTATTGCCTGGCGACTCTGAAACCACTCTGAGGCGGTGGAGTCGTATCTGAGGCGTGCCAGAGTAGCTATAGAGTCACTGGGTTGTGTTTGAAGCAAGTTGATGAATCAGTCACATATCTAGCAAAAGTTAAGCGCCAGCACAACCATTCCTGGTCGTTCTTTCGGGACTCGTATATAATTTCTAGCTCGTAAAACTCACGTGACGCGCTCATGACAAAACTGTTAAAAAGTTGCATGTACACATGTACACTCTCCGTGCCCTCAAAAGAGGATTAGCCCTGCCCGATGAAAACGGTACCTAGGCCAAGAAGCGTCCCATAGTCGCTTTGAAGCGTTTTGTCTGCGACTCTGGGGCGCCGCAAGTGATTCTGGCGCGACTCTAGTGACTCTGGGGCAACGGTGTAACGATTATGGGGCCGTAAGATCGTATTTGAGCGAGGCGTTGTAGAGTCGCATTAGAGCCACATTTCCGGCGTTTCAGCGGCGTTCTGCAGTCGCTAAAAAGTCGCAGAATAAGCGCTTTTGCGTCACTGTACAATCGTTAGTGCGTCACTTCTGAGGCGTTCTGGACGCGTTACAGAGTCCTTACTATCGGCCTTAAACAGACTGCTGGATCGACATTTCTGGGCGAATAGAAAATGCATGGTCATCGACTCAAAAGTGATGCACTAACGATTTTACAGTGACGCTAAAGCACCTCTTCTGCGAACTTTTTGGCGACTTGTACTGGGACATCTCGTCGTTTTTAAGAGTCGTTTAGAATCACTTCTTTCTAATTTGACCTGTGTCATCTGCAACGCGTCTGAAACGACTCTATTGGACTTTTCATTGGGTAATGAACACTCAGTTTTAGCCTACTGAACTTTAATTGCACTCTAACTAGCCTACTAAGTTAGTAGAAAGTTAAACGCCAGCATCCTTGGACGGCTTTTTCGCGACTCTGGCCATTCTAAAACTCATGTGACGCGATTGAGTTGTTAAAAAGTCACAAGAGTCGCCCGACTTACAAGAGTCACTAGTGAGCTGTTTGAAATGACTCTTAGCGACTCTTGTCACGGTATCGTTTTCAACGGGCTGATGGGTGTAAACAAGACAATAGCCATCGAAACACGAACCTCAGCCAGGCTAGCTGTCTCGTCAACTCCGCGCAGGAAATCAGTCTGGCCAAACTCAGGATACAGCAGCAGCACAGGATAGCGCAGCACGCCGTTGCCATCGGCGTCGCCAGCCGCGAACTCCACTTTGGCATCGTCGGGCATCTCCAGCCGCCCGGTGCCCGGCCGGATTTGGACGCCTCGGCGAGCGAGGGCGGCCGCCACGCCGGCAAGTTGGCGCTCGGCGCGCCTGCCAACGGCGGCTTCGCGGCGCGCTTTGGCGGCGCTGGCCTCGGCGACGGCGCGGGCCTGGCTGGAGAGGCGCAGAAGCTCCGGGTCGGCGACCCACCGGCTGAGGGCTTCGTCGCACCAGGCGGCGCAGTCGGCGTGGCGTTCCAACGACAGTAGGGCTCGGGCGCCGCGCTCGTGAGCTCTGGATAGATGCGGGATGGATTGTTGATAGATGCGGGATGGATTGTTGATAGATGCGGGATGGATTGTTGATAGATGCGGGATAGATTGTTGATAGATGCGGGATACATTGTTGATATATGCGGGATAGATGGGGTATAGATTGTTGATAGATTATAGATATAGATTGTTGATAGATGGTCGATAGATTGTTGATAGATGCGGGATAGATTGTTGATAGATGCGGGATATATTGTTGATAGATGCGGGATGGATTGTTGATAGATGCGGGATGGATTGTTGATAGATGCGGGATAGATTGTTGATAGATGCGGGATGGATTGTTGATAGATGCGGGATGGATTGTTGATAGATGCGGGATGGATTGTTGATAGATGCGGGGTGGATTGTTGATAGATGCGGGATGGATTGTTGATAGATGCGGGATGGATTGTTGATAGATGCGGGATGGATTGTTGATAGATGCGGGATGGATTGTTGATAGATGCGGGATGGATTGTTGATAGATGCGGGATGGATTGTTGATAGATGCGGGATGGATTGTTGAAGATGCGGGATGGATTGTTGATAGATGCGGGGTGGATTGTTGAAGATGCGGGATGGATTGTTAATAGATGCGGGATGGATTGTTGATAGATGCGGGATGGATTGTTGATAGATGCGGGATGGATTGTTGATAGATGCGGGATAGATTGTTGATAGATGCGGGATGGATTGTTGATAGATGCGGGATGGATTGTTGATAGATGCGGGATGGATTGTTGATAGATGCGGGTGGATTGTTGATAGATGCGGGATGGATTGTTGATAGATGCGGGATGGATTGTTGATAGATGCGGGATGGATTGTTGATAGATGCGGGATGGATTGTTGATAGATGCGGGATGGATTGTTGATAGATGCGGGATGGATTGTTGATAGATGCGGGATGGATTGTTGAAGATGCGGGATGGATTGTTGATAGATGCGGGGTGGATTGTTGAAGATGCGGGATGGATTGTTAATAGATGCGGGATGGATTGTTAATAGATGCGGGATGGATTGTTGATAGATGCGGGATGGATTGTTGATAGATGCGGGATGGATTGTTGATAGATGCGGGATGGATTGTTGATAGATGCGGGATGGATTGTTGATAGATTGTAGATATAGACTATTGATAGATGGTCGATAGATTGTTGATAGATGCGGGATAGATAGGGGATAGATTGTCGATAGATTATAGATATAGATTGTTGATAGATGGTCGATAGATTGTTAATAGATTCAGGATACATTGTTGATATATGAAGGATAGATTGTTGATAGATGTGGGATACATTGTTGATATATGCGGGATAGATGGGGTATAGATTGTTGATAGATTATAGATATAGATTGTTAATGGATGGTCGATAGATTGTTGATAGATGCGGGATAGATTGTTGATAGATGCGGAATAGATAGAGTGAACATATCATAGACTTAGCAGAACAGAACATAAATAGAAAATCAGTTTCTCACCGGTAATGATCAGGCTTAAGCTGCTTCGCCTTGGCGCAATCTTTATAACAGCTACCATAATTCTTCAGATGGAAGTCGGCGGCAGCCCTGTTGGTGTACAAGACTGCCAACATTTCGGAATCTTTGCAGCCAGATTTCAGGCCTTCCGTGTAGTTCTCCTTGGCCGACTGAAATTCTCGACGCTTGAAATGATAATTGCCCTCCTCTTTGTAGCTGCGAGCGGATTCTGCAATGCGCAAGTTTATGTCAGCTTTGGTAAATATAATGACCGTGGCAATTATTGACCCGTTTGTCAAATATTATGGCACCAACCAACCCCAAAAGCACAGTGTGTGCATAAACGCCCGATTAAAAAATGTTCTGTCTCTGTCTCTGTCTGTAGTAGAAAACTAATAGAAAAAAAATAAAATTCTTACCATCTGGATCCTCAGATTCAAATTTCAATGCTTGCAAAGCTTCAATATCAACAGGTAGAGGCTTTGAAGGATCAATCTCTTGGATGAAAGCGGCGGATTCTTCTAATGGCTAAAAATCAGGTTCAAATCTTTATAAAAATACGACAATATTGATAAACAATATTTCTAATATAAGTCAGAAGACACAAATAGTAGAAAGTCAAGAAATAGTTGAACGTATGTCAAGGAAACTAGAATTACGTAGACCATAAGAAAAAATAGTAGAAAATAGTTTTTATAAGCCTTGCTTTATAAGCTATTTAAACTAACTTTTAAATAAACCATTTTATAAAAGGCTTGTTATTTATTATCTTTTTTCATCATATTTATTAGTTAAACCTTCATTAACAATATATTCAAACCTAGAAAATAGATGCTTTATAACATAACTAAAGATATATATTTATCCTATAGTTACAACTCTTGAAATGAATATTAAATCTTATTCTATAGAATATATTGATGTAACCAGCTCTGGTCGCGGGATCGTGAGGGAAATTTTTTGAAGCATCCCCGATCCCTGTGCACCTACTGGGCAGAGCTGTCGAGACTGGGCCGGGTCCCTGACCAGGCTGACTGACTCCCGCTCTGTTGCGCCCCTGCTGTCTCTGTTCCGTCTCCCACTCAGCCACACTTGCCTTTCCGGAGCCCTACGTGCCCCTCGCCCGCCTCCCCACTTCTCATGCACTCCTCCCCTTTTCTCATGTACTTCTCATGTTTTTCTCACCCTGTTTTAGCATGTTTTTCTTGCACTGTCCCCTTCTCATCCCGTGCTTAATTACAGTACTTCTTGTGCTCACCGTCGCCCCATCTCCTTTTAGAATCCCAAGCGGTGACGCAAGCCTTCTGACCCCTCCTTCACCCGATGACTCATCACGCCCTCTTGCGCAACCGTTTCTCATGCTATTGTTCTCTTCTCAAGATTTTTCATATGACACCCACCCCACTGCTTCTATTGTTCTCGTTTTCGCACCTAATTATCACATTTTCCCAGATTTTCTCTTTTTATTGTTCTCTGTTCTCCTCAATTATCCCCGATTTCCATTTCCTTTGTTCTCGGCCTGCGCCCCATTGTTCTCAATGTTTGCTTGCGCAACACTTCTTAGACATCCTGCTGCGCCAATTATCCCCCACCCCACCTCCGGATTGCGCAATTTCCCCATTTCTTATGTTGCTATGGCGTTCTCATGCTTCTTATCATGACTCATTCTGACGTCATTTCTCCGGCAGCCAATCAGAGAGAGAGAGTCATGGAAACGACCTCGGAGCGGCGGCTGGGAAGGCTATTTAAGGGAGCGGTTTTCGGCGTGAGAACCCTCAGACGCTTCGACTATACGCACTTGTTCCGAAGTGGTGCTTCTTTGGACTTGCTGTCAGACGTTGATCTGACCCAATTGTCTATAGAACGAACCTCTGCCGGTCCGCGTTCTGATACCGCCAAGTTCCTTTAGCTCATCCGCTGGCCCGCGGTCTGATACCGCCCAGCATCCTCAGCCTGAACTAGATCAGCGCCTCGTCGCTTCAGCGCATCGCTGCTTCACGTCCTGCCTGTCCGCAGTCAACAGCCGTTCTCAGTCACTCCGTCGCTCTCTCTCTCTCTCTCTCTCTCTCTCTCTCTCTCTCTCTCTCTCTGTGCAGCTGCCGGTAAGTTCCTATACTGATTTGTGCTCCAATTGCCTTTGCTTATCCAGGGTTTGCTTATTTCCCATTGCTTGATGAGAGAGCTGAGCCAATTGTGTTACCGTATCTTTGCTGTATTTTACTTAATAGTGAAGCCGCCTAATTGCCTGTTTATTATGTCTAAGGGCCTAATTATTAACCATTACTAAACTCCTCATTATTCACACTTTCACCATCATTTCATTCATGGTTTACTAAGCCTTTCTCCCTGGGTGGCAAAGCATAAGGAAGTTTGGGTAAGCTGATGGCCTCTCCCCGTGCAAAGCTTGCCTGTGTGTGCCTGCTGCGGGTTCGTGTGTGGGAAACAACAACAATAACAAAGTATGCTGTCTGGCGCCAGTATCCGGGGCGCCAGCATCGGCCAGCAGGCAGTCGACGAAACGCCGAGTTTGGGCCTTGCCGCGCCGGTAGGGTGCCTGCAGCGCTAGCAGCAGCACCTCCTGCACCGGCTGCGGCCTGCGGGCAGTCCGACTCGGCGCGGATGATGTGGCCTGCCAGCTGGAGTCGCCGAAGTCGCAGCAGTTCACTTGGACGAAGTAGAGGGAGCAGTAGAGGGAAGTAGCGGGTCTCGGCGCAGAATGGCAGCAGAAAGGTTGCAACCCATGCTTACGCGTCCCTTCGCCCTGAGCAATCTAAACTATAGCTAGTACATGTTCGCCTCACACTACTCTCAGTAATTGAAACCGCAAGTCCGCCTCGTTCACAGCCAAAAAGGATCCCCTGCTGAGAAATCCTCCAGATTGAGCCCAGAGTTCCCGATCATGCCCCAAGCCGAGTCCCTGTACTCGGCTGCATGCGTCTCCCCTGTTAGCCTAAATCCCCTGGTAACCAATCCAGGCGGGGCTCTAGCCTCGAGAGGTCTGGTAGTGAGATCTAGGTGCGCCAGGTCAAATAGAGTGGTGGCAACCGAGTGACCAACTATTGCACCTTGGCTACAGGTGGGGTCCATGTGGGTACTTGGCCCTCTGGTCACGAAAGCGCTATCAAAGCTATAAATCATGTGGATGGGACAGTCTGGTGCTGCAGGTATGTCAGGTCATTGCCCAGTCATAGGCAGCCTACAGTCATTGACCCCCCCCCCTATGGTCATACGTTCACCTCCCCGCAGAGTGGATGGACACCAAGGGCAGTTACATCAATATTCTTATTTTCTATATTCTAAAAATAGCAAATATATTCTTATTAATCAAATAAAATACTTTTCAAGATCAAAGCAATCATATCAGCTCAAAAAAACACTTAGGTACTTTTTTAGTTCTTTAAACCATGCTAAAGAGGGTGGCCTATATGCCAGAATTTTCTAGTATGTATTTGTCTAGGCATATTTTGCTCAGCATATGTTATGGCATAAAAACATTTTTAGTGTCTTTCAGATAAGTGACCTTTTTTGACCATTTTTCAACTGCACAATCTTTGTTTTTTATGCATATTGACATAGTGTAATCAGCTATTACCTATTTTCATTTTGGTATGTATTTGATACATTCCTAAATAAGGATTAAAAAGATGCATAAATACCAATTCATATAGTTGCCACAAGTGGGGTACCATCAAAATGACCATATGCAGAATGGTCAAACAACAAAATAGCTATATAAAACAAAATTAAGGAAAGTAATTTTTTACTATGCCTAATTTGGTAAGAAATTAGAATATACTATTAACATTATAAACTATTGTTATTTATGGACTATTTTATTTTCAGTTTTATTTGTTTATAATTACTTTTTCCCACTTTTCCTTAAAATTTCTTCAATTTTATATCTCTTATATTTTCAATTGTACTGCATTTCCTTTTGTCTGCAACTATTTATGATTTAGCACTGTATTAAATGAATTGTATAGGCCTTAACACTATACACAAAATAAAATTTTATCTTTGCTACTTTTTTCAAAAAATTATTGCACCAAGCTATATCAAATAGTTTGATATAATAAATGACTAGAGGATAGTCAAAATGATATGATTCCAGGTTGTTTTGTCTAATGACTTTACTTTTAATGCCATTTTATCTAAGAGGTATTTTGAGTCATTTTGTTGAACAAATTTATAGACTATTTATCAGTGAGATATGGTGTATATGCTATAACTTGAAATCTGCATTTATTTTGGTAAAAAAAGTTTTTACAATTTTTTTGAAATGGGCAACCAAGAGTTGTCAAGCCTGATATTTATGATATTTCATTGAAAGGAAGTTGATGTTACTGCGTAAAGTGTGGTATCATAGCCACAAAGTATGATAAAATATGATAAATAAATAATAAATATGATAGGAAGTATGATAAAAAATATACTAGCTTCTAGCTAGATCCACTAAATGATAAAATTTAGTGACCTTCATAACATTTAAAATGTTACCTTCATGCCAAAAAACTTGATTTTAATAAACCTAATTGCAAATAGTGCAATTATATTATATTATTATCATGACAATGTAAATTAGTTCAATAGGTTTATTAGCTTGGACCTTTTTTTATAGACCTTAAGACCTTTTTTCTTTTACTGAGTTTTGAATCCTTTTATTGGGAACAAATCAAAAGGATGACAGATCAAAAAGATAACAATTAAAAGGGCAACAGTTGAAAAAATGATAGTCAAAAAAGTGACAGTCAAGTAGGCGACAGTCATAACAGTTACAAGTGCATATGTATTAGACTTGCATATATTGTCAAAAATTACATTTGTTTAAAATGAATTAAGTGAAAAATGTACAAATAGTTAAAATGTACATCTTAGAAAACTTAAGAGTCATACATGTGCAACTTTGGGAATCACCCAGCTGTTTCTATTGGCAACATATACATGTAAGTTGCTATTGGCTAAGAGCAGTCACATGATACTATTTAATCCAATAGAAACTTACACGTGTATGTTGCCAATAGAAACGGCTGAGTGAATCGCAAGGCCAGGATGAAATTCTTGCTCGGGGGTAGGAAAATGTGCACACACAGTTTTAGAGCAACATGCAAATGTGCACGCCAGCTGTAAAAATAAGTCATAATGCGGATCATGGCAGCCCATACACAAAAAATGAAATTTCATTTTTCTAGTTTTTCAATTCTATGCCGACACAAATAAAAAAATTGTACTTGAAGTTTAAAGCAGCTTAAACACTACATTTCTTTTAAAAAAATATTCTTTAAAAATTATAAGAGTTTTATTAAACTTTAAAGTAACTGCTTTTGCTTAAAACTATTATTATTTGTTTTACTTTTGTTTTGAAATTTTCCAGCATAAAAACGGTGTAAGACCAAGATGGCCACACACCAAGATGGCCACAGCTGGGGTGGGGGTCACGGAAAATGACAGCTGGTTTACTATTGGATAGCTTCGGGTGGGGAGATGTGGGGTTGCAATGGGGGGTTTAGACAGGCAGTCAAAATTTTATGACAAAAATGGTTACGAGTCTTAATTTCCTACTTATAGTAGGGCCCTAAGAGGTGTAAACGTATTTTGCATTAAACAAATCTCTTCTTCATATAAAATCTGGTGTAGCTTTTTTCCATTTCTCTTATTGGTCGAGACTAATTTACTTGTTTAAAGGGATAAAAACTGGGTAAATTTCATGCCCTGTTCAAAATTCATCTGTCTCATTCACTGACAGCAGTCTAAGCACTTAGATATAAAATGGCTGGCGCATATCCATGTGTGGTCTGTCTGCAGCCAGTTTGCGATGGACAAGAAGCAATTGAGTGTTCTCAATGCTTGAATTGGCAGCACCGTGCATGTGATAGTTGCGTCACAATCGATCAGTATTCTGTAATGAGAAATGTCGGTGAGTTTTTCTGGCTTTGCAATCAATGCAATAGATGGGCTCCTGCAGGTAACTTAGCAGTGTCTCAAGCTGCAGATGCTGCAGTGGTACATGTACAAGCCCCGAATTCTGGACCAGCGGCTGTTCCTCTGCCTGCTGAAAATCCAGAACCAGTGCATTTGATTCTGGCACAAGCAGAAAATTTTCTTTACCAGTATCCAGATTTCAATGACCCTGATCCAGCTCTGGAAGAATCCATTCAAATTCCTCCAGCAGAGCTTGCACTGCCCCGCAGCCCAACTCCCCAGCCCTTTGAGATTCTTACAGGTGCAGGATGCAGTCACGGAAAAGACCTTCTAGTGCAGTATGCCCAACGAGACCTTGGCCATCTGATGGATGAAAAAACGCGCCAAAATGGCAACACGTACTATTGCTGCACTAAGCGTTTATCACTGCACTGTCATGGCTCTGCAGTCCGCCATGCTGATGGAACCATAGAAGCTCTTGCTCCACACACGTGCGATCCAGTTGATCGGCCAGCTTCAGAAGAGAAAGGCAGCAAAGGAGGTAAAGGAGGGAGCAAAGCGCATGTTGTCATCTATCCATGCCACCCGTACCTTATTGCCATTTCAGATCATAACGAGTTAAAAAAGCCAAAAAATCCACACTTACTTAGTTGCTGCACCCAATATAGCCCTGGAGCATATTTAAGAATCACTGTGCACATTTTCTTGCCAGATATTACACTTTGTTTTATGTTCAAATTTGGGATGCGGGGTTCATTGCATTGCATTTACAGAGCAAGCAGCCTTTATTTGGGCTAGTCACTGCATGCATGTGTGACTCACTGCACTTCTGCCTCTGTAATTCATCATCATCCCATCATCCCCATCATTATGCATGATATTATATGAGCTACGTATACGAGCTATTAAAATGCAGATATGAGATACCTTTTGCACCCACGTTTGCAGAACAGCTAGGCCTAATGAAAGATTTCATAGAAAAACAATTTATTCATTGCTACAAACTGTTGTCAATCTGTTGGTATCAAGAAATAATATGAAATATCGTGAATGGGTGGCAACTGATGCAGTTTTTTATTTTTGATTTCCACTTCTATTGAGTTCACATATGAGCCATATTCTGTTGTTTGAGTTGAATACAAAAGGTAGGCGGGGTTGCTATTAATTCAAGCTTGAATGAGCAAAGAGTTAATTTATGGTCAAACATTCCTCACATTGCTCCCCTAGTGGTGGTGATGCCTCACGGATCGTTACACTCAAGCCAACCCTAGAGCAACATTTTTTCAATCTTGGCCTATACTGATACGATACAATTGGAAGTCATATAAATACAGTCTCAATAATTGACTGGATTGCGTGGAGATAAAAATCTATCTATATAAAACAGCTCACCTCAAATCAGCCATATTGTTATTTTTCATTGCAATTTTTTTCAGTTTTAACATTTTAGCCAACTGCTATGGTTGGTAACCATGATAACAATTTGGCTCATAAATAAATAACTCAATATAGTGATTTTGCATGCAGCAATTAGCATGAAGCCTCAGATTTATTTATGTAAATATCATTTGTACTCTTTATGCACTGCGGCAAATTTGCACAGATATGAGATGCATGTATTTTTCAGCAAGTACTGATACCCAAGAGACTCAAGGCTTCAATCAAAGTGTGACAATTCTGAAATCTTGTCAAAATAAGCCGAACCTCTAAATGTACAGATATGTACATGTACAGATACAAGTCTGATACAAACAGAAAAGAGAAGAGATCAGATAGGAGAGATGAAAGAGGAGAAAGGAGAGATGAGAAAGAAGAGACGAGAAATGAGACAGTAGAGCTAGAACAGAGGAGAGAGGAGAGGGAAGAGATTATAGAGACGAGACAGTAGAGCTAGAACAGAGGAGAGAGGAGAGGGAAGAGATTATAGAGACGAGACAGTAGAGCTAGAACAGAGGAGAGAGGAGAGGGAAGAGATTATAGAGACGAGTGGAGAGAGAAGAGAAATATGTGAGAGCAGACATGAGAGACAATGGAAGAGAAGTGGAGTGAAGGAGAAAGGAGAATAAAGGGGGAGAATCGAGAGGACAGGAAGAGAGGGGAAGGGAGAGAAGAGAGATGAGAGGAAATAGAAGAATGAAGAAGGGAGAGAGTAGAAAGGAGAAGAGATATGGGAGAGCAAGGAGAGATGAGAGATGAGAGGGAGGAGAGAGTAGAGAGGGGAGGTGAAAGAGTAAAGGGGAGAAAGTTCAGAGAAGAGTTGGGAGAGTTGGGAAAAAAGAGGAGAGATGTTAAAGGAGAGTACAGATGAGAGATGAGAGAGAGGAGATAAGACAGGAAATAAATGATAGGAGAGAGGGTCGAGATGATAGAGGAGAGAGAATAGAGAATTTTGCACTGACCTACGAGGTGCGAACAAACACGAGAAATCAAACTGAAATGTGCTAATTTTAACAGTCCCAGACTTCCATTGTTCCTACAAAATTTTAAACAGCGGGGCAGGACCTCCTGCGGGGGGTGGGTTTCACAAACGCGAAATTTCATAACCGCTAAAAGCACTTGCTTTCATAAATGCGAAACTTCACAAATGCGATACTTCACAACCGCTAAATCACCTACGTTCATAAGCGCTAAATTTCATAAACGCGAAACTTCACAACCGCTAAATTTTTTGCTGTCACTTTCACAAATGCGAAACTTCACAACCGCAAAACTTCACAAACGCAAAACTTCACAACCGCTAAATGTCATCTACTTTCACAACTGTGAAACTTCATAACCGCGAAACTTCACAACTGCTAAAAATTTTGCACATACTTTCATATACTGCAGTCTTTTTAGCGGTTGTGAAGTTTCGCGGTTGTGAAAGTAGATGACATTTAGCGGTTGTGAAGTTTCGCGTTTGTGAAGTTTTGCGCTTATGAAAGTGGGTGATTTAGCGGTTGTGAAGTTTCGCGTTTGTGAAGTTTCGCGTTTATGAAAGTGACTGCAAAAAATAGCAGTTGTGAAGTTTCGCGGTTATGAAGTTTCGCAGTTGTGAAAGTAGGTGATTTAGCGGTTGTGAAGTTTCGCAGTTATGAAGTTTTGCAGTTGTGAAAGTAAATGATTTAGCGGTTGTGAAATTTTGCGTTTGTGAAAGCAACCCCTGCGGGGTAGACCCATAGAAATTTTTCCAGTTTCCAAGATAATATTGACTTATAGGGAATAAACACATACCGTACGAGCTCAAATTTGAGCTCAAATCCTAAATGTTTAAACATTGCCACATGAGCACGGAGTCACAACATAGTTTGAATATAATGGAAAGTGCATATAAATAAGCAAAAAGCGGTATCCAATGGGGCAACACGAGCAAACTTTCAATACGCTAATTGGGAGGGGATTAAGCAATCACGGGCTGACTACCATTCTGCCACTCAGCGGGGGTCGAATGGGAGACTAACTCCTAATAAATACATTTTCTCAGTTCTATAATCTTTAATGGCATGACACGGCCTTCACACATGGGGGCTCCAAGGCCTCCACGCTCCTTCCAGTGATTTTTTTAGAATAGTCTTAGGCTCTTAGCAAAGACAGCGCACTGCCCCTATCCACCAGAAGGTGGGTGGGCACATTCTCGATTGGATATTCTACAACAATATCTCTCCCGCATTGCCTTCTAGCTGGCCTCAGCTGGTACAAGTCGGGCACTTTTTCCAACATAGGCTTCTTTCCTATGTTTTCTATCTATCTTTCCTATCTTTCCTTCTTTCCTAAGGGGAAAGAGTGGAGACCAGAGATAAATGAGAAGAGAGAGCAAAGATGAAAGAGAAGAGAGGTGAGGGAAGATTGACGATAGAAGATGGGAGAGAGGAGATAGGAAAGAAGAGAAGAGAAGAGAAGAGAGAGAGAGGAAACAAAAGAGAAGATAGAAGTTTCAAAGGATCCGAGGGGCATAGAGAGAGACAGCAGGCCAGAGATTTTGCCGATACATGTTTTCGAAAGACAAGTTTTTGTTTGAGTATGACTTTAGATTTTAGAATTTAGAACTAGATATAAGCTGAGCTGAGAGAGAAGATGAAAGTAGAGGCTGAGAGTAGAGAGGCTGAGAGCAGAGAGGGGCTAAGAGCAGAGAGGGGCTGAGAGTAGAGAGGGGCTGGGGATAGAGGTTGAGAGTGGATAGAGGCTGAGAGTAGAGAGAGGCTGAGAGTGGAGAGGCTGAGAATAGAGGGGTTGAGAGTAGATAGAGGTTGAGAGTAGAGAGGTTGAGAGTAGAGAGGCTAGTTCACGTTGTTCTCAATCCCATTCCACTATACATGTAGTTTTTATCTAATGTGACTAAGCCAGGTGCTTTTAGTGCAGGGGTTGGCAAACTTTTTACCTTGATTGAGAACCCAGCTCATGACTGCCCTTCTAGTCCGCTTCGTTAGCCCCCAAAGTGAAGCAAGGAGTCCTGATGACAGAGTGGGCCAGAGGTGAGGAGAGAGGGTAAGGAATAGAGAAGAGAAATACAAGCATAGGATAAAGGAGAGGCGAAGGAATAAAGGAGAAGAGAGTTGATGAGAGGAGAGATTAAATACGAGCGGAGAGAGAGGAGAAGGAAGATTAATGGAGAGGAGAAAGGAGGAAAGGGAGAAGAGAATGAAGAGGAAAAGGAAGATGAGAGCAAAGAGGTGAGGAGAGAGGAGAGGAGAGAGGAGAGGAGAGAGGTGAGGAGAGGAGAGAGGAGAGGGCAGAGATGAGAGAGAGAAAAGATGAGAGGAGAGGGCAGACATGAGAGAAAAAAGATAAGAGAAAAGGGCAGACATGAGAGAGAGAATAGATGAGAGAGAGGGCAAGAGATGAGAGGAGAGGGCAGAAATGAGAGAGAGAAAGATGATACAGGAGAGGGCAGAGATGAGAGAGGAGAGGGCAAGAGATGAGAAAGGAGAGAGCAGAGATGAGAGAGAGAGAAAAGATTAGAGACGAGAGGGCTGAGATGACAGAGAAAAGATAAGAGATGAGAGTGCAGAGATGAGAAAAAAGATGAGAGACAAGAGGGCACTCCAATTTTTGCTAACTTCTATCATAACTAATACCTTTACCCTCTACTTTTAACTTTTAACATATACAAACAACACGTCAGTTTTAGTATATTGAGATAGGTTTGAAACTATTATCCATGATACAAAAATCAAATGTCTTGTGCTAGTAGTGCTACTAGCTTTAGTAGGTAGTAATACCTGCTGTAAAGGGAAGTGTTTTTTGTTTTACTTAGTCTAATTTCACTAACGAAATCTGTTTTCTCTGAGACTTGAAGCTACGTCATACCCCACCCCAATCATAGCCAATAGGAAATGAGGAAATATATAGACCTACTCCTATCCAAGCAGCCATTCAGAGCTGTGGCCATCTTGGTGTGTGGCCATCTTGGTCATGCAACCTTCCAGACTATGAAAAATAAGAGAACTTGAGCGCGCATATGCCACATGGCATATAACCTTGTTGAATGCATGTAAAAGTCAAATCCTATCTGTGATTCTGTGGCAAACAGCTTCTTGTGCAAGCACATACGATGGAGCGCACACACACCTTCTTTAAGAGCCCACAAGTAGGCTCCTTTTTAGCGTGCAAGCGCATACAAATTTGACAAGCGTGCACAAACGTGTAACAACTTTTGAGCAAAAATTCCATCCTGGTCCCAAGGTTGCGCCTAAGCATGCTTAGAGTACATGCATGTATAGTAATGTACCAAGGCCTACTCAAGTATTGAAGGACAGGAAACCCTGTTGGAACATTTTAAGGTAGTTTTTTTTCCAAAAAATATATATTAAACATAGCAAGTTTTCATTCTTAGCACAGAAAGTTGTTATTGCTCTTAGTCTAGACTCAATGAGCCAATGCTCATCTTTTGATATGTTTTGCCTTTTTTATAGGTCTATTGATATTGTTATTCATAAAACTTTTGTATATTTAGCAAATAATTATAAAGTAGACTGCAAATTCATATAACTACTACTCATAAAATAAATTTTAACAAAGTTAACAAATATGCATGTATAAGTCTAGGCCTAATTTTAATTACTCATACATTTTAACAAATATATTTTGAACACATAGAAGTCTAATACATGTGAACTTGTAATTGTAATAAATATATTATGATTTAGAGCTGTCAAAATTAGAGATTTTATTCGAGACGGGATTTGAGACAAGAAAGGCTTATAAGCCGAGAATTTCGAGACGAGACAAGACAAAGTAAATCTAAAAAATATATTTCAGAATTGCATCTTGTCTTGCTCTTATCTTGTCTTAAATTTCTTGATAAGATACAATTCTAAAATATATTTTTTAGATTTTCCAGAATACTTTCTTAATTCTAGTTTTAATTCTTTGCTATTAATTTATAAGAATTTATGCTTAAGTAGCATATAGGCCCTTGGCCCTACTATGTCTATTATTAATTTGTCAAAAGACCTGTGTAGATTGTCTTCAAGTCTACTATGAACACCTTGCTGCAGAACTGAAATGATAACTAAAAGAGTGCATATGCAATGCAAACTTGTATATAACGACGTTTGTTAAATAACTGCTCGACATTGGCTAGATTTTACTATTTGAAAATTGCCCTATCAAGCATGTTACAACAAACAGTTGTATTTATATGAAAATTTGCTCCCCTTTTTATATCTTATCACTTAAAATCTTTTGAAAAAAGGTATCAGAAAAATTCTTGAATCTTGTCTCAAATTTCTTGATAAAATTTGAGATTTCTCGAGACAAGAAAAAATGTCGAGATCTTGTCTCAAATCTTGTCTTGTCAAGATCTCGTGACAGCTCTATTATGATTGTTGTTACCCTTTGACTATTGACTTTATGATCTATTGCCCTTTTGACCTGTAGGCCTGTAGCCCCTTCATCTAAGGATTAGACAAAAAGGTATTAGAAGAATCAACCAGATACCAAGGATACTTCCATTCAAGAATATTTTGTAACAAAAATGGACAATTTAGTTTCTTAACAAAACTTACTGGTAAGTATTCATCCATTGCAGGTGCAGGAGGTAGCTAAGCCTAGTCTTTGTTAACTTTAGTTGAAGGATGCTACCCAGTAGTTTAAATTATTAACAAAATTAAACAGCTATTTCAAAAAAATTAGATTTAGTACTTAGTAGGCCAAAAGACGCAAAACATGATTTGAATTTACTTTTTTTTGAAATTCAATTGTAGGGCCTATTGTCCTGAAAAAAAGTTCACTTGACTTTTATAGTCTTAGGCCAAGTCGCCCAGCTTACTTTATTATTGTCTCTTAAAAATGGTATTAAAGAAACTAAATTTTATACAAAACAAAAAGCGCAACTGGAATTATTTCTAACACTAATCTGCTGCTGCTCTTGAAGTGCTAACTAACAGGTCACGGGAAAGTAATTCAAATAGTTGTTTACTATATTTTAAGAAACAAACCATTATAACAATTAACCAGATAAAACATTACGTGATTTAAATATTAACAGGTTTTTGTGAAAATTTTAGAATAGTATAGTTTTTATTTTATTTAAATAAAGTAAAGAGCACGTAAAGCGTGTTCATCATATTTACAATTGCGACGTTTCGTATTCAAACTTGTTTTAATTAGAGGCTTTAATTTGTAACAGATAACTTATAAGCTCACCCTAATCTAGCTTTTAAAGTAAAAAAACAATCATTTAACTTAAAGTTAATAATAATTTTACGTTCCCTTTTGCTTATAATGTTTATTTTCGCTTAACACTATGTAGGTACCAAGCCTATATACCATAAACAACTGTTTCTAATGGAGTAAATCATGTAAATGGACATAAAATATAAATAAATAAAACCTAATACTATTTATAATTTAGGTCTCTTCTATTATTTTGAATTTTAATGACTTCAAATATTTTTCAAAAGATCTAATATATAAATTGAGTAGTAGCAGCTTCTACTGTGCCTTCTAGAGTAGGTTATAACTTTTTATATTTTTGTGTTTGTTATTTATTTGGTAATGATCTTTCCATTAAATAAACATGTATGGTAGGTTGGTCTATTTATTTATTTATAGATATTTCTACTTACAAATTCCCTTAACTTTTTTCCTTTATTTCAATATTTATTTGCCTAATAATATTTATTTAAATGCCTAATAAAAATATGTTATTATAACTCACAACAATAGCAAATTTTTAGTGCACATGTCACTTTATACCTTGATTTTAAGAAGGACCAGAACTATAAAATAGCAAAATTCAAGGAAGCTCAAGATATATTTCAATAAAAAAGGCAAAATGCATAGAATATAATGATAGTAGAGTACAAATATGTCATAACAAATATAAAGCTAAACACTTTTATTTATTTAAAATTTATCAACTATAACTATACTGTACTTTCCTAGGATGTCTTGATTGCTTTGATACTAGAAGTCCTAATGAGTATCCTAACTATATATAGACTAAATAACAAACAGCCTATCCTGTAATTAATCTTTCCAGTGCATTTAATCCAGAATCACCACCCAAGACAATGGCAGCAATGCTACCTAAGCTAGCTGACATACAGCGCCTATCAAGTTCAATAATCCGCATTCTTGGCCAAAATCCAAGCCCATTTACTCTACAAGGTACTAATTGTTATTTAATTGGCACTGGAGCCAAGCGCTTAATGATTGACACCAGCAGTCCAGATAAGCCAGAGTATATTGACTTAGTGCGCCAGGTATGTTAGAGTGGCGGGACTTGAATGGGACTCTCAATATTTGGGACTAGAATGGGACTCTCAATATTCGGGACTAGAATGGGACTCTTATCTAGGACTAAAATAGGATTCTCAACATTCGGGACTAGAATGGGACTCTCAATATTCGAGACTAGAATGGGACTCTCAATATTCGAGACTAGAATGGGACTCTCAATACTCGGGACTAGAATGGGACTCTCAATATTCGAGACTAGAATGGAACTCTCAATACTCGGGACTAGAACGGGACTCTCAATATTCGAGACTAGAATGGGACTCTCAATACTCGGGACTAGAACGGGACTCTCAATATTCGGAACTATAATGTGACTCTCAATACTCGGGACTAGAATGGGACCCTTAATATTTGGTACTGGAATGGGACTCTAAATATTCGGGACTAGAATGGGACTCTTTATATTTGGGACTAGAATGGGACTCTAATATTCGGGACTAGAATGGGACTCTCAATACTCGGGACTAAAATGGGACTCTCAATACTCGGGACTAGAATGGGAATCTCAATACTCGGGACTAGAATGGGACTCTCAATACTCAAGACTAGAATGGGACTCTCAATACTCGGGACTAAAATAGGACTCTCAATATTCGGCACTAAATCGCACTTACATTTTATTTTCCCAATCAAAATAAGGTGCTGCGGGAAGAGCGCTGCACCGTGGATAAGTTGGTGCTCACTCACTGGCACCCCGATCACGGTGGCAGCGCTGTGGCGCTTCAGCAGATGCTGTGGACTGAAAGCGCCGCCTACGCCACTGTGCACAAGTTTCCCTCGCTGACGCATCCGCAGCCGCCCCACACTGACGGCCTGGTGTTTCACAACCTGCGAGATGGTGACCTGCTGCAGTGCGGCGAAGTGCAGCTGAAGGTGCGGCTGCTTGGTGAACTTGCGATGTCTAGGGCCACTTTCTCAGATCCTCAGTTGCTGGGCCACTCTCTCAGATCCTCAGTTGCTGGGCCACTCTCCCAAATTCTCAGTTGCTGGGCCACTCTCCCAAATTCTCAGTTGCTGGGCCACTCTCCCAGATCCTCAGTTGCTAGGCCACTCTCTCAGATCCTCAGTTGCTAGGCCACTCTCTCAGATCCTCAGTTGCTAGGCCACTCTCTCAGATCCTCAGTTGCTAGGCCACTCTCTCAGATCCTCAGTTGCTGGGCCATTCTCTCAGATCCTCAGTTGCTGGGCCAGCCTTCCAGACTGTCAGTTGATGGGACAGCCTCCCAGATCAGTTGCTGGGCCACTCAGCTAAAAGTACACTCGCACCCGTGACCACGCAGGTGCTGCACACGCCGGGACACACAGACGATCACCTGTGCCTGCTCTATCCGACCGAGTCCGCACTGTTCTGTGGCGACTCTGTCCTCGGTCATGGCAGCGGCGTATTCGAGGACCTCACCGGCTACATGCGCTCCCTGCGTCTCATGCAGACCCTGCCTGACATTCGAGTCATGTACTCGGCTCACGGTGACGTCATTGAGCAACCAGCTGATAAGCTGAACGAATACGTTGAGCACAGGATGCAGAGAATTAATCAGGTGCGCCACTTGATTTATCAAACTGATCCTTTAAACGACGTAGCTCGACCTATAAACTACACCGTGATGTTTTTTGATACCTATCGTCTTCAAACTCTAACGCCTCTCCCAGGTGCAAACCGCTGTAGCCAAAGCTGGACCTTCAGGCGCCACGCCGGAGGCTCTGGTGGACACTGTGTACCCGGAGGTCACGGACCCCGCTCTGCGAATGGGCGCCCTGCGCAATCTTGGTCAGGCGTTAAAGTTTCTAGCCGACGAAGGCATCGTTGAATGTCTGGACGGCGATGTCTGGCGATTAGCTAGGACGAACAAACTTTGATGGAATACCTGGTGTCTGCACTGTGCGTATGGCGAATTTCTCGAATATTTACTTCTTTTAATGCGTTACTTAATAGTCTGTTAAAGGGCATAAGAGCTTGTTGTTATCTAGACGAGATAGACGAGGTTTAGTGTCATTTGATTGGCTGGGGAGAGAGAGAAGAGGTTTAGTGTCATTTGATTGGCTGGGGAGAGAGAGAAGAGGTTTAGTGTCATTTGATTGGCTGGGGAGAGAGAGAAGAGGTTTAGTGTCATTTGATTGGCTGGGGAGAGAGAGAAGAGGTTTAGTGTCATTTGATTGGCTGGGGAGAGAGAGAAGAGGTTTAGTGTCATTTGATTGGCTGGGGAGAGAGAGAAGAGGTTTAGTGTCATTTGATTGGCTGGGGAGAGAGAAGAGGTTTAGTGTCATTTGATTGGCTGGGGAGAGAGAGAAGAGGTTTAGTGTCATTTGATTGGCTGGGGAGAGAGAGAAGAGGTTTAGTGTCATTTGATTGGCTGGGGAGAGAGAGAAGAGGTTTAGTGTCATTTGATTGGCTGGGGAGAGAGAGAAGAGGTTTAGTGTCATTTGATTGGCTGGGGAGAGAGAGAAGAAGTTTAGTGTCATTTGATTGGCTGGGGAGAGAGAAGAGGTTTAGTGTCATTTGATTGGCTGGGAAGAGAGAGAAGAGGTTTAGTGTCATTTGATTGGCTGGGGAGAGAGAGAAGAGGTTTAGTGTCATTTGATTGGCTGGGGAGAGAGAGAAGAGGTTTAGTGTCATTTGATTGGCTGGGGAGAGAGAAGAGGTTTAGTATTATCTGAAGACAGACATACCTTAGAGGTTTAGTATATTGTGATTAGCTGAGGGGAGATAAAAGTGTTAGTAGTGTCATTTGATTGGCCAGAGGTAGTACATTAAGATCATGTGATTTTTGGGTTCTTTGTTATGCGCCAATGTTATTTTTTTAAATTATTCAATGATAAAGTTAACTTTAGAGACATTTTAGCTAAGTGTAGCATAAAATATGTAATTTACGAACGAATTTTTTCAAGTTATATTTTTTTGTCCTTTATATGATGACGTTCGTACGCATTTACATACTCGTGTTGATTTTTGTATTGACGCGCTTTGGTGCTACTAATTAAAGATTACTACTGGATTGCTGTGGAATTGATTTCGGAGATTGGACTTTCATTAAATATAATTAAAGTAATGATTTTAGTTAATTCAATACATTTTCGCATTTTTCCTATTGACGGAATACGCGAACTTCAACATGAAAAGTTAAACAAGAGTCTTTAACAGATAGAGCTTTGCTTTTTATCATCCTTTCTCACTCAGATTGTTACGTACGAGCTAGCTTCGTTCCTATTGGCTAGTCTGGGGCTCTCTCCGACACCCACCTCACTCGGATTGTTTGCTTCGTTCCTATTGGCTTGTCTGGGGCTCTCTCCGACACCCACCTCACTCTTATTGTTTGCTTCATTCTTATTGGCTAGTCTGGGGCTCTCTCCGACACCCACCTCACTCGGATTGTTTGCTTCATTCTTATTGGCTAGTCTGGGGCTCTCTCCGACACCCACCTCACTCGGATTGTTTGCTTCATTCTTATTGGCTAGTCTGGGGCTCTCTCCGACACCCACCTCACTCGGATTGTTTGCTTCATTCTTATTGGCTAGTCTGGGGCTCTCTCCGACACCCACCTCACTCGGATTGTTTGCTTCATTCTTATTGGCTAGTCTGGGGCTCTCTCCGACACCCACCTCACTCGGATTGTTTGCTTCGTTCTTATTGGCTAGTCTGGGGCTCTCTTCAGGACCCAAACTAACTAATAATTTTTGTTTTCAGTTCCAAACCCTGAGAGTTTTCACATGAAAATGTAAGCTGTAATACGCCATTAATCATCGTCGCTAGGAATGTCCGCCCTATTTTCGTACATGTAGCTTCTATACTTGTCCGATCGCAACAACGCTCTTTGCATCTCTGAGTGCAGATTTGAGTCGCCAAAGTCGGTATTGTGCACTAGTACAGATTTTTTGGTTTTATCTTCCGTCTTTTGCTCTTGAAAAAGGCATGTGTACGTTTTGAGTTCTCTGTACTTAGCGTTGAAGGTTTTCACATGATGCATTACACGATGGAAGCGAAGCATTAGAAAGTAAGTCCTAGCCAAGATTGTCGCTTCGGCGATGATTAAATTCGACATGCCGTAATCGACTAGAAAATCATAGAACTCGTATTTAGTGCCGGTTGGATCCGTGCTAGCGAGCAGTCGGTAAAGATAACCGTAGACTACAAGAATTATGCTGCCCAGCCAGTTTATTCGGCGGATCAAGCGCAACAGTGAGACTGAAATAATGCATGTAGTTTTCAATGACTGATTGTGGGGTTATTGCGGCTCCAGTGTACATTGACTCACTTAGCCTTGATTTTTAATTTTTAATAAGATAAAGAAAATATTGGAGTGGTTGTTGCGGCTTCAGTCAGTGTATTGAGTCACCCAGCTTTGATTTTAATAGAATGGAGATAAGATTGGGGTGGTTGTTGCGGCTTCAGTCAGTGCACATTGACTAACTTAGCTTTGGTTTTAATAGAATGGAGATAAGATTGGGGTGGTTGTTGCGGCTTCAGTCAGTGCACATTGACTAACTTAGCTTTGGTTTTAATAGAATGGAGATAAGATTGGGGTGGTTGTTGCGGCTTCAGTCAGTGCACATTGACTAACTTAGCTTTGGTTTTAATAGAATGGAGATAAGATTGGGGTGGTTGTTGCGGCTTCAGTCAGTGCACATTGACTAACTCAGCTTTGGTTTGAATAGAATGGAGATAAGATTGGGTTGGTTGTTGCGGCTTCAGTTAGTGTATTGAGTCACCCAGCTTTGATTTGAATAGAATGGAGATAAGATTGGGGTGGTTGTTGCGGCTTCAGTCAGTTTATTGAGTCACCCAGCTTTGATTTGAATAGAATGGAGATAAGATTGGGATGGTTGTTGCGGCTTCAGTCAGTGCACATTGACTAACTCAGCTTTGGTTTGAATAGAATGGAGATAAGATTGGGTTGGTTGTTGCGGCTTCAGTTAGTGTATTGAGTCACCCAGCTTTGATTTGAATAGAATGGAGATAAGATTGGGGTGGTTGTTGCGGCTTCAGTCAGTGTACATTGAGTCACTCAGCTTTGATTTTAATAGAGTATGTTACACTGCAGCTAAAATTGTGTTTCAGCTTCAGTGTAACATAAAAATATTGCAGCTTTATTTACATGTAAATATATGTAGACATAAAAAATCACTTACTAGAGTGCAGCAACTGCGGCACTTGAGACAGCTGATCCCACATAAAGGCATTTCTATTCTCTTCCGAGTCAGTAGACCGCTGCTCAACATTCTGATTAAGCCAGTGGTCGACATTAGACGCATCTCTACTCGGCCGCAGACTCTCTGGACTGTTACCTGCTGTCTCGTCAAAAATTACAAGTTTATGTTTAGGAGTAATTGATAATTTTTAAAGAAAGCTACATACTCGATCGTTAATCAAATTACTCACATCGTTTTCGTTGCAGTGTCTCCCGGCAGTCGAGCGTTTTAGACTTGCGAGTCATTTTATTATAAATTCAATTTTTGTATGAAACTTACGGCAATGAGTTATTTAATTATTATTAAAAAACTTACCTTCTTTAATTGTGCCGAGACGTGGCCGATGACTTTCTAGCCATAGACTGCCATGACTGGAGCAAACGGTATAGCTACTACGATCGCTATATACGTTGTTACTGTAGTACGTATACTACGGGAATCCATGCCTTAGCAAGGATTGGTAGCTTCCCATTGGTAGCTCCCATTGGTAGCTATGGGGATACAAATACGTCACTTGGCAAAAGGCAATATACAGCTAGTTATTTACTGTACTGTTTGTTTTTTTACTATTTTTTTAGCTCAACTACATAAAATATATTATTAAAACTGAAAGCGGGCACGCTAAATGCTTGCCGAGAATTTTGCCCGCCCTAAGAAGTAGTAGACTGCGCCACAGGTACTATATAACAGATATTACATTGTCTCTGTGGACTGCACTGACACGAAATTTGCTGGTAGAGAGACTTTAGCCCATTTACAAGTACACGCACAGATACAGGCGCGTCGCCACCAGGGGCACAGGGGGGGACATGTCCCCTCCAGTAAAGCTATGGGGGACACACCAATGCTTTGTCCCCACCCCACCTTGTGACCCGTTGTGGTAATCTTTATTTTCTTGAGGGCACCAAAGGGCCTTCGGCTCCAAAATAAGTTCTTGCGGCGCTAGAATGAGTGCCTGCGGCGCCAGAATGAATGCCTGCGGCGCCAGAATGAGTGCCTACGGCGCCAGAATGAGTGCCTGCGACGCCAGGATGAGTGCCTGAAGCACTAAAAGGACTGCCTACGGATCTAAAAGGAGTGCCTGCGGTGCTAAAAGGAGTGCCTGCGGCGCTAATAGGAGTGCCTGCGGCGCCAGAAGAAGTGCAGCCTGCGGTGCCAAAATGAGTGCCTGAAGTGCTAAAAGGAGTGCCTGCGGCGCCAGAACGAGTGCCTGCGGCGCCAAAAGGAGTGCACCCTACGGCGCCAAAAGGAGTGCCTGCGGCGCCAAAAGGAGCTCTGTCGACACGATTCTCAAAATAATGAAAATGTAGGAATTTAGCCATGTACATGTTGAATTCTTGGCTTTAACCCCCCCCCCCACCATAAAATCCATGGAGATGGCGATGCCCCTGCAGTTAAATTACTTAAGCGAGGACATAATATTTTTTACGTAACGTATATACAGTTTGGTTCGCGAGGAAAGGCTCAAATCTCGCGAGACCCTCGCGAGATTTCGCGAGAATCTGTGTGTAACTCTCTCTCCATTGGCTGAGCGTTTATTGAGCTTGTAGGCTGAATCGAGAGAGAAAACCCCATGGGGATAATTGGGGTTGGTGCATGCATGGTGTGCGAAATGGGGGGTCCAGGGCTCGTACGAGCTCACAGAGATTTGCTTGATATATTTCGGAGTGTAGTTATATAAATCGTCTCAAAGCAGTGAAAATTGTTGCCTAGAAAGTTGCATACTAAGATTCTCGTAATCGTTATACAATTAATTTTAAATTAGAATTTTGAGATTTTTGTTGAATAACAGCAATGAGTACTTTGATGTTAACATTAATGTAAAAATTCATTAATTCCAGCGAAGTGAAAAATTTGCGTTTTTTATGCAGTTTACAATGTTAATTACAAAATAAGTAGTGAGCAACATGACAATGGAGGGATAATATAGTGTGCACCGTCAAGGGTTTCCAGTTCATTCATCTGCCGACAGTTCGTCTTGTAAAACAAAATGTTTTACAATATACACCTAAAATAAGAAAGCTTAACTTAAAACCCAATCTCGAACTTCGTGAGTGTGAGCGAGTGAGAGAGTGAGTGTGAGCGAGTGAGTGACTGTGAGTGAGTGTGAGCGAGTGAGAGAGTAAGTGTGAGCGAGTGAATGACTGTGAGCGACTGAGTGAGTGTGAGTGAGTGAGTGCGAGCGAGTGGGTGATTGTGAGCGAGTGAGTGAGTGTGAGTGAGTGAGTGTGAGCGAGTGGGTGATTGTGAGCGACTGAGTGAGTGTGAGTGAGTGAGTGTGAGCGAGTGGGTGAGTGTGAGCGCGAGTGAGTGAGTGTGAGCGAGTGAGTGAGTGTGAGCGAGTGGGTGAGTGTGAGTGAGTGGGTGAGTGTGAGTGAGTGAGTGTGAGCGAGTGAGTGAGTGTGAGCGAGTGGGTGAGTGTGAGTGAGTGAGTGAGTGTGAGTGAGTGAGTGTGAGCGAGTGAGTGAGTGTGAGCGAGTGGGTGAGTGTGAGCGAGTGGGTGAGTGTGAGCGAGTGAGTGAGTGTGAGTGAGTGAGTGTGAGCGAGTGGGTGATTGTGAGCGACTGAGTGAGTGTGAGTGAGCGAGTGGGTGAGTGTGAGTGAGTGGGTGAGTGTGAGTGAGTGAGTGTGAGCGAGTGAGTGAGTGTGAGCGAGTGGGTGAGTGTGAGTGAGTGAGTGAGTGTGAGTGAGTGAGTGTGAGCGAGTGAGTGAGTGTGAGCGAGTGGGTGAGTGTGAGCGAGTGGGTGAGTGTGAGCGAGTGAGTGAGTGTGAGTGAGTGGGTGAGTGTGAGTGAGTGAGTGAGTGATTGAAGTTATTTGCAAGCTAAGTCATTATAGTGAGTTCTTTGCGTGCTGTTTTTATCGCTATACAAACCGAAACAATAGGCCAAAAGTTGGAACTGAAAAAGACTGACAAAAGATGACGATATGTGACTTTTAAGGTGAGCTGTTATAAATATATTTTTATCACGATGCAAGCCAGTCAGTTATTTAGACTATAGTCTGCTTTTCAATCGTACCAGTAGGCCTAAATTGAAAAAAAAGTTACTCTATAGGGTTGGCTTGTGTGTAACGATCCACAACTAGTCACAATCAATGCGCATAAGGAGAAAAGGGGCTTGACGACAGTGACCATAAATTAACTCTGCTCATTCAAGCTTGAATTGACAGCCACCCCGCCCACCTTTTCGAAGTCCCAAAGTCTGAACCATGGAGCACGGTATTTGCAGTAGACTGTTATAGTTTGATCCCCATTCCCCATTTGTTCAGAGAATAAGAGGCTTGGCTGACTTCGGACTATTAGAATACTTTATTCGGACTATCGTAAAATAGAGGCTCTGTGGACAAATAAATGACTCACCCTGGTGAAGGATTGAAATGGAGAAGGGCGAGCATCATAGCTTGCTTTGCCTCAAACCGGCTAATAGGACTGGGTAGTAAAACTGCCTGTCGGTATACACCAACAAGAGGGTGCCTTAGCTCCGAGAACACCCACCCCATGGCCCGCACCGAGCAAACTACGAGCGTAGCTGAGAGTCCCCGTGTTACAAACAAGAAGCAGGCAAACAAGCTTAAAATCCTGAGGGAAGTCCTGACTGTAACATGACAGAGGGCAGTACGGAAAAATATTATCTATAGATTTGTTGCACATCTGAACAGCCAGTAGCTTCCAGAATTCTTCAATTCCATCGGCCAGTGCTTGTTCCGTCTTTGGCTTGATCTTCTTTTCCAGATGATCCTTGAGGTGGCTCCACAGAATAGCCGAATGGGTTGCTTTTCAACTTGATCATCTGGCAATACTGTGTTGTTGTTCGAACCCAACCCAGCAGTCGCCGAATTCTCTTCATTGTGCAGATAGAAAGGCGCAAACCAAACTTTAATCTCACCCTATTGCACAAGTCTTGAGCTGAAACTTGGCCATTAGTGGCGTCAAGCAGCGCATCGATGAAGCCCCCATTTTCGGGGCAGAGATTTATCCTTGCTAATTTTTGTCCTTGACAGAGTAGGATGGCGCCTGATGGCACGCCGGGAGACCTGAATTTCGCTACTAATTTCAGCTACACTTCTTTTCTCTAAGTAAAACTTTGACAGGAGATCAATACGTTGCTTGTCCGTCAGGCGACGTCCAATCTCCATTTGCAAGCTTCGTGAAATTGCTGTTAGTCTTCCTATTAGCTGTGTCAGACAGGCGCGGATCCAGAAAATTTTTGAGGGGGGGCAACTATAGATATACCAAACACTACAACCCCATATTGGAAAGTAGACCTGGCATAGTAGCAGGCCAAAAAAGTATGATCAAAATTTCTTTGGCCGCGGCCATGGCCCCCTTGGCCCTTGGCCCCCCCTCTGGATCCGCCCCTGGTGTCAGACAATGTATTTTCGATGGGGAAAAACAAGAAAGGGTTTGCCATAAAAAACTATGAGAAACTGTTAAGGTGGACGCCGAAAAAGCGGGCAACCTCAATAAACAACCCACCTCAAACAGCGCTCAATCTTACTCTCCCCAGTTAATGGCTCAGCCAATGACGAACGAGTTACACACAGATTCTCGCGAGACCCCTCGCGAGATCTCGCGAGATTTGAGCCTTTCCTCGCGAACCCAACTGTATAACGTGTAATATTGATATAAACTGTAGTTGTCAATGCACGCACGCCAAATTGTACACAATTAAGTTGAAAAACCTTAGTTAAGGCAATTTTATATTAGTATTTTCTTGACACCCTACACTTGAATTATTGCAGGAAAAGTGCTTCGCTACCTGTTACATGCAAATTTCTAAATTTCGAAGAGTCTTCTTCGACTACCGGTAGTTAAAGCTTCTGACGTAACCCGGGCTGCATGGAAAAACCTGTGACAACCCCTGCGTTCTGGCGCTGTCAAGGCTCAGCCACCAGGCCACGTCCCCCAGAATTTGTTCACCTCTGGATGGTGCGGTAGCTGACGTTGAGGCTAAGATCCCATTATCCATACAGCGCAGGCCCGGTTCTTCGTCTGGCCGCCACCAGTCACCTGTGCAGAAGTGCACCCGGTAAAAATCCCACTAAGCGAGATGGGGACTCCCGGTCTGTATAACAGACGAAGGTTCTTGACCCAACTGTGCTAGAGATGGCCGATTGAGGGACTCTATGTGAGGCATACAAGGGACAGTCTAGTCAGTGCTGGAAACGAGGGTCACTTTTGCATGGGGGATCTTCTAGCTGGTGAGCGATAATTCTATACTAAAATATCCGCGTAAGCCTCAGGATCCCTAGGGTGGATAATAGGTAACGCCATCTTAATGTCTCCTCCCAGATGGGTTCGATGCAGCAGGGGATGAGGAAGTACAGGTCACAGAGCTCTCTCGTGGTGCACATTCTACGGGGACTTATTTAGAAGCAGTGTTACTGCTATGATTATTTGGTAAAATTCGGCTCATACTCGGTGATCTTCCACTCTGATCCTCAGCTTCTATTCCATGCCCTGCGACCGGCGCAGTTACATGTACTACTCACATTTCAAATCACGACTCGGTAAATAAGTAAACAGACAGAAGCAAACGAGTTGAATAGCTTTAATTCCCTGAATTACTGGCCCTAAGCTTGTCCTTAAACGCTCGGTTACCATGGCCTGTCCTTGTCCTCTGTTACCAAGCAACCCCGATGACGTCACCCGCCAGCAGCGCTGCGATTGGGCAAGAAATCGGGGTGGGGCGCAACGGAGAACAAATATTTATGAGGAGGGACTACGTAACAGGCAGGAAAAAGCTTGGTGAGATAGAGGGTCATTGTATTCATGATGGGTTATGATGGGTCATCATTATTATATTCATATTCATGATAGGGTCATGATATGAGGCACAGGTAGGCTGAAGCCTCTTCAAAAAATCAATGCCGGGACTTTGTAGACTTTCGTCGCATTTTTCAACATCTCGCTACCAAAGTCTGTTATGGCTTCTCAACCTGCGTATTTATGCCACGTAAAGTTTTTGCACATTTACACGTCGCAAAATAAAGCTGCATTGACACAGGACTCCGCGGCATTCCATCACGGCGCTCTGACCTGTTCAGGCGACCTAACTGCGCCGTCGGCAGCTATTACGCGGTGCATCTGAAGGCTGCGTACGGCTGTTCAGTCCAAGGACCGGAGCGTCGCCACACACACCCTCAATTATCCCAGCTAATGCTGGCTGGCACACATCTTACAGCTGGGTGAACTGAAGCCAATGCAGAGTGAAGTGTCTTGTTCAAGGACACAAATTGTTCCGAGTCAGAGTCCTTTCAATTGCGAGTTCGACGCTCTAACCACTAGGCTACAACCCTGTTCAAGATCAGCAAGAAAATACAGTGTACACTGTCAGGTCTTTGTTTTAGGGGCGTCTCAGGGCTTGAACAGGAACGAAAGCGCCTGCACCGCCGGCCAAAGCCGTATGTTCTTACGGCGAGTGTCGGTCTGATGGTCAACATGTAGAAGACCATCGTGCTCTGCGAGCCAGTCGACATCGAGGCTGCGATTGCGCTGACGGACATGCAACGGAACTTCCGGAACCTCGGGCTGTCTGGTTCCCGGCGTCCGCCAGGATCTGCAGTATCGCCATGGGTTTTCCGCTGGGCTGCTTATCGTTCTGTGAGGGCGCTCTTACAGTCCGAGGTCCTACCTGACCTCCAGAGGGCGGCGTTGTTCCAGAAAGTGATTGAGACCGTCCTGTTTTACAGCGCAAGCCCAGAGCACTGACAGACTTGCTCGAACAGCAAGTTGACAAGCGGTGCACGCACGCTGGCCTGGCGACGAGCGAGAATCGGGGCAGCAACGTGGCACCTGTATCGCCGCGCTAGTCAGATCCGTCCAAACAACCTGTTGCACCGTCGGTGCCTCGATCTAGCTGGCAAGCCGCATCTTGGCAAAATCTTAAAAAACCAAGTCTAGGTACTTTGGTTTACAAGGATTACAATGCGTAAGGGAAATTATTTTGGTCCCGATGTATTAACAACAGCCCATCTCTAGCCGTCTGTTCCGAAAACGAAAATTAAGGAGAGAGGAAGAGGATTTATCTATTGTCAAAGTTAGTCGGTCAGTCAGTAGTCTGCAGCATGGGTCCCACGGTCAATCATCCGGTAGGTCGTCCTCGTCTTCATCGTCCGACTCCAGGTTGCTGCTGGCGGCGACAGTCAAGCCGGCGTGCTGTCCGCGCAGCGCCTTCAGGCTGGACAGGCGCACTGTCCGATCCGCTGTCTTGGTGTGCCGAACCGAAGTGCGCAAGCATTTAGTAATCAGACGCTGCAAGTCGACTTCTTTTACTAGTTCGTCAAGTAAGGCTTCATTCGGATCAATGGTTGTGACATCATCGTCTGCGACAGTTGTCTCGGCACCCGGAGCGTCGGCTTCGGCAACGCCAGCGGCGGCGGCCTCCCTGCTCCTAAGGTTGGCCCGTCGCTCCTGGCTGTACTCCTCCTCGCAGCTGATCAGCTCCTGGTTGGGGTCGTCCTCGACATCGGCCAGCCTGACAAAGGACTCGTGACCGGGCGGTCCCACTCGCAACGGGGGCGACTCTACAACGATGGACAGTTCGCCGAGACGCTCCCAGCCACCGGGGCACTCCGGAGCCGAAACTTGCAGCGTCGGTTTGGTGAGGCCAGAGAAATTTGAGCCGAGAATCTCAGATGCCGTCGGTCGCCTCCCTGTTGCGGCCATGCTGCTTTGTACTTTATCTCTTTACTTAAGCTTCAGTAGGTTTCCTACCAAGCGTAGCTGTTATATTCTTGTATTGGTCCTTGGTATTCCGGCGATCTCGGAATTACGTGAAACTACCGTCGATGATTGTCTATGGTTAAGAGGCCCTAAATCTGCAGCGGACTTCCGTTGATATTCCCAATGTTCTAGGGATATACCAAACACTCTTAATGAATTCAAGCCTATGCCATTACAAGCACTAAAGTGATTTTACTTCGCAGTCCTTGAAATCGGGTTACAGACATACGAAATGCTTTCCTATGAGTTAGAGTAACCCAATTGGCAAAAAATTGAGTGATAAGCTAGTCCACTCAACAAAATTATCTTGCCATGCCTACTTAAAAGTAGCAATGGTCGTATGGCTTAACAATATAAGGCATCCCTGAGGTATTTAAGTTCATTTTTGGTGTCCCTATCCTGTACAGCAGTCCGAAATGTGGTGCGCATCGAAATGTTGCATGGGTAAAGTCCTACAATATTTCGACGTACGCTCGTACATGAACTAGCTACTTTGAAAGTTCCGTATTTTTGCATTCTCCCGAGCAATCCAATTATTGATATAACTTAGATATGAAAGAGAAGAAAGAATTGACTCCAAAAAATATAAGCACCAGGAATTCGTGAGTTAGGAGACTGGCCATGATTCCAAAGCACAACAACGTTTCTCTCCTTCGACAACAACAGTGTAGTCCTCATCTAAAAGACGCAATCTCTATTTAAAAAGAGACAATCTCTATTGTTTTAGACCATTGTAGTGTATTCACTATATTATAAGTATTGTAGCGTATTTCTATTTTCTATAATATTCTATAACATGCTTCTTCAACTAAACAACGCGCGTATACGGTATAAGATGGCGTACAGTAAGTATACAATTACTTATATTCTAGAAACTTCCGCGTAAACACGCACTTTCTATATTTTGGTATTTTGAACTCCCGCGCACCCCTTTCTAAAAACCGCTTCTCGAACTTTTCGGATTCCGGAATGTTCTATCAACACGTATATAAATATACAGCACCCTAACACGCAGTTACTTAAGTCTCTCTATTCTTTTCCACACGGAAAACAATCAAAGAAAATTAAAGCAAACGAACCACCGCGTTTCACGCCTCAATTATTTACGTAATTGTACACCATATATTACACTACCCCATTTTGCACGTTCGTGCTTCTGTGAGGTGGCAAAGCAGTCAAGCGCAGTTTAATTAGCAATTCCCTCAGTACTCTATATTAGCGCTACAAAAAAATAAAGTCCGATCGCTACAGACTTGGCTCCTTTGTTTTTTTTTCAAACCTGTCCCGAAACTTCTGCCAAACAATTTGATTAACAGTAGGAATAAAAATAACAAGCCATTTTTCTGCCCGTACAACTGGAAAGCGGAGGGGTGGGGAATTCTACCTGCTTCCCCTCTCGGTAGTTCTACTGTCCAAGAACGTTAGTACTTTTAAGAAATTGAAGTACTTAGGGTTGTCTCGGGGTGACCTGGTAGGTCTTTGAATCCCACCGCTGCCACCAGTGTTATACCTGTGCTTCTCCTGCTGTCCAGCACAGTGTTTTGGGCTCGCCGTCTTCTCACTCGGAAGCCTTCTTAACTCTCAGTAGCGTAGGTAGTGCTGCCACTAGTTCCTTCAGGTCTCAGGCTTCGATGAGGTGAGCTTCCCGTCGGAACGAAATAACAAACTCAACGAACTCAGCACAACGTGCAAATTTGCAGCTCAACGTACAGGGTGTCTCGTCAGCAGCACCTGCTGGGCTTGGTTGGCGGATGGTAGGGCTGTGATAGCCTCTCGTAGGCTCGGGGTTGGCTTTAGTAGAGTGTCAGTCAGTAGGGAACTCAATGTATTCAGACAGAGAACGGACGTTCAAACTCAGACTCAGAACTCGGAAACGGTTAACAGCGAACAGCGCCAACAAACACTCTGACAAGGATCCTTGACGGAAACAAGGGGAGAGGGGTCCTATTTATAGCCGCGCTCACCAGACCTCGTGACTTGTTCTATTTTTAGAACTGACGTCACTTGAGGTCTCCGGGTAGAGTGCGCCAGGCTGTAACTCAGTATCTATTTTTAGAACTGACGTCACCCTCTGCCTTACAGAAGGCAGGGTCCGCGGGCAAAGTGCCTCATGACTCAGTATCTATTTTTAGAAACATAAGTCACCCTTTACCTTAGAGAAGGCAAGACCCCTGAGGCACGTGATTCACCCGTAAACAGGACCAGTGAGTGCAGTAAACATGTTTACCGCACTTTATGACTCCAAGAAAACAAGGCTTGTCATGTGACTTGCTCACATGACAAGGGAAAAGGGGACGGGAGCGAAGCAAGGACAGCCCACAGCAGAGAAGCTGAGGGCTGAGAACCGGAGCACAGAAAACGAGCAGCAAAAGGGGAGAGGGCGGCAAACAGACGGACAAGGGGAGGCGGGAAGCTGACCAGCGGCAGACAGCAACCCAGGGGGAGGGCGCGGGCGGGGGAAACTGCTGACAATGGTGACGCCTAACATTAAACTAGCGGCTCACTACAAAAGCAATGCAGAGGTTCCAGTACGAGCGTATGCTATCTGTAGCTTTCCATGTCTGGGGCAGCTATCTCGTGGTCGTATAGTTGGTTTGACAAAAGCACAATACAAATTAGGATAAGCCTGACTGCTTCTTCGACTCTTTAAAAACGTTGAGACTAGCACCTACCCCCGCGAGACAGCCCCGCTGTAGACGTATATAATAGCTCGACCCTTGCTTCTGTTTGAAATTCAGTTGTCATTTTAGCGTTTGCAAGAAAGAGCAGCTCTCTTCAGCGGCAAAGTAGTAAGTTTATCTGCAGATAGTTTGTCTATCTATCTATCTATCTATCTATCTATCTATCTATCTATCTATCTATCTATCTATCTATCTATCTATCTATCTATCTATCTATCTATCCATCTATCTATCTATCTATCTATCTATCTATCTATCTATCTATCTATCTATCTATCTATCTATCTATCTATCTATCTATCTATCTATCTATCTATCTATCTATCTACCAATCTATCTATCTATCTATCTATCTATCTATCTACCAATCTATCTATCTATATATCTATCTATCTATCTATCTATCTATCTATCTATCTATATAGTATCAGTTAATATATGTTCAATCTCACGCAGGCGGTAGTCTTAGTCAAAGGCTATCAATGGCGGGTGTTCTAGTGGAGGCCATCACCTCCAGTACAGCGCACGGCATTCAGCCGAGCGGCTGCCACCCGCTGCAAAACAGTCCGCGTGATGTGGATTCTGCTGTTCGTCATCTGCATGGGCATGTTTTTCAACAGCGGCATTAGTTCTGGTGCTCAAACTCAGACAGAACAAGCTGACGAAAGAGTACCACTTGGATCAGGTACCGTTTGTGTTTCCGGACCTGTACTTCTGCCCGAGCAGCCCCTTCTCTGGCAGCTTCCCGTTCACGCTGACAAAATCAGAGGCCGACCTGCTAGATGCTGAAGTGCAGCGGCTTATCGATGTTGTTGATAGGCTTTTTGGCTACAAATCAAAACCCAAATTCGCACCTGTGCGGGCATTTCTCTTGACATACGGTGTGCAGTTGGCATTTCCTCATCACCTGCTGAAAAGGTATCTTCTGGTGAAAAAGCAGCAAGCGATTCTGGGAGCCACAGTTGGCCAAGGCACTCGCGGTAAAAACGTTGAAATGAAGACAGTCGACAGCCCAAGAACGTGATATGCTTTCAGCCGATTCTGAGTGACGAGCACAAACAGATGTTGGTCAACTGCAGTGACGTACTTGAGATCCATCTAATGACGGACCCGTATTTCCCGGATTTTAACTTTTCTGGCTACTCTATGCGGCCGATTTCTGACGAGCAGAATAAATCTTATTCCTTCCTGGATTGGCACCCAGTTAAGATAATTAACCAGTTAAAAGCTTCCGGCTTCTCCATGCTAATCGTCCCTCCAGGTGCTTATCCGTCGCTAAGATACGAGAATAATTTCCTCATGGCACCTGGCAACGAGTATATAGTGAAGCTGAGCATGCTGGAGAACTCCTGCAGTGAGGACCTTTACAACACGCACTGCCGTAGCGACCGATCGCCAGTGGTCTTCGCCAAACCACTGACTCGAAGGCGAGAAGAATTCAACTACAGCACTGCCGCCTGACTCACGAACAAATTAACAGAATTTTGATTGACAGGCTCGCAGCTGCCACGCCAATATGCCGCACCCGTTGCCATGGCGATACCGGGACGCTCCCCGATGTGAGAACGCCTCAGAAATGACTAAAGCTGGCTATGAAACGTTCCTCACTGGAAGCTACGGTCTGCGAGAATACCGTACGGTCTACGGTCCGGAGCACAGCGCCAGCTTCTATATTCAGCAAGTGGCCCGGGCTCGGCAGCTCAACCGCGAAATTCTTTGCAGATTTCGAAAATCACGAATACTTGACCGGTTTCACCCAAGTTAGCAAGGAATTGGCGCCTGCGCTTCACCAGCTGATTGACACTGCAAAGCAGGTCGATAGCGGCAGTCACTCCGCTCACCTGGAAGGCGTCTTTCGCACCTACGTGGCTGAGTCCACGCTCAATGTCAAGATATGCGTAGCATCCATCAAGTCGTCTCAGATCATGCTCACCTGGGCCTACACGTTCACGAATTTCCTGGCTGACACGGGCGGCCTGCTGGGCCTGTACATTGGCTGCAGTGTGCTCACCTTGTTCGAGCTGATCGAAATCTTTCATCACTGTGTGCTAACGCTAATCTTGCTCCAGCGAAAATCCAAAGCAAGACGCTCAAATGCAGCCGGAGAATCTGAAGATGAAGCTGAGGAAATGAAGGTCATGACGCGTCCTGAAAATAGACTATCTGATTCTCTTGATTCAGGCTCTTCTTAATCGGGTCACCGAGGGATGAGATAGTGACGTACATGTAAACCCGGGCTGCATGAAAACGCCTGTGCAACCCCTGGGCTTTGGTGCTGAAAGGTACAGCCACCAGGCCTCGTCCCCTAGACTTTGTCTGCCTCTGGATGGTGCGGTAGCTGACGTTGTGATTAAGATCCCTTTATCTAGTAGAGAGGGGGCCCCCCGAGTTGTTTAGAGGTACACCAGAGGCGCGGCCGCCACCAGTCACCTGTGCAAGAGTGCACCCGGTAAACACTCCCACAAACGAAACGTCAAATTTCGTTTTTCACAAAAATGCTTCACACACCAGAAATAGAGTCGTTTAAGTGGCGTGCATGAACAGTGTATTTCTTCATAGCATATGCTTGTACTAATAACTGTGTACACAAACTTGAAGTATATTTTTTAACCCGTTTAAGACTTTCGATTTTCTAGATTTTGTTCTTTGCTGAGCTTTATTAGAAAATGTAAATTTTAATTAATCCTGATAACTAAATATTTTCTAAAATTAAGCACTTACTCGTATTGGATAATTTATATATCAATGGTTCATGCTTCTTAAAGCAAGTTGTAGCAGCAGATAGTGTGACAGCACAGCCAAATAAATGTCCCTGTCTTGCCATCGCCAAAATCTTCTCATAGTATCATTTCTTAATTGTGAGAAAGGTTTTACATTTTTTGGAGTCAATGCACAACGTACTGATAGCAATACTTGGGGTTGGTGAGAGAAGATCGTGACATTAACTGGGGAGCAGGGGGTTGGTCACAGAAGAATGTACATTAACTATTGGAGCAGGGGGTTGGTCACAGAAGAATGTACATTAACTAGGGGAGCAGGGGGTTGGTCACAGAAGAATATACATTAACTAGGGGAGCAGGGGGTTGGCCATAGAAGAATATACATTAACTGGGGGAGCAGGGGTTGGCCACAGAAGAGTGTACATTAACTGGGGAGCAGGGGGTTGGCCATAGAAGAGTGTACATTAACTGGGGAGCAGGGGGTTGGCCACAGAAGAGTGTACATTAACTGGGGAGCAGGGGGTTGGCCATAGAAGAATGTACATTAACTGGGGGAGCAGGGGGTTGGCCACAGAAGAGTGTACATTAACTGGGGGAGCAGGGGGTTGGCCATAGAAGAGTGTACATTAACTGGGGGAGCAGGGGTTGGCCACAGAAGAGTGTACATTAACTGGGGCAGCAGGGGGTTGGCCATAGAAGAGTGTACATTAACTGGGGGAGCAGGGGTTGGCCATAGAAGACTGTACATTAACTGGGGGAGCAGGGGGTTGGCCACAGAAGAGTGTACATTAACTGGGGAGCAGGGGGTTGGCCACAGAAGAGTGTACATTAACTGGGGCAGCAGGGGGTTGGCCATAGAAGAGTGTACATTAACTGGGGGAGCAGGGGTTGGCCATAGAAGAGTGTACATTAACTGGGGGAGCAGGGGGTTGGCCACAGAAGAGTGTACATTAACTGGGGCAGCAGGGGGTTGGCCATAGAAGAGTGTACATTAACTGGGGGAGCAGGGGGTTGGCCATAGAAGAGTGTACATTAACTGGGGGAGCAGGGGGTTGGCCATAGAAGAGTGTAAATTAACTGAGGGAGCAGGGGGTTGGCCATTGAAGAGTGTACATTAACTGGGGGAGCAGGGGGTAAGGAGGGGTGTGGAGTGGTAAACAATGGAAAAGAAGACTAAAACGAAAACAAACGGACCTATGAGTGTGTACGCACATTATCTTTGTGGTTAATCGAGCAAGCAGCGTTTTAATTTAAACTGTAATTTAGATTGCAACACAAATTATTCTTTACTGTACTTACTCCAGTACTTACTCCACTGGTTATTTAAGCGGCTGCTTGAAGATTGCCTTAAACAGAATTTGCCAACAAGAAAATGTTATTTTTTTACCTTAAATCTTGAAATTCAAACCATGATGTTTGCATCTCTATAAAATACACAGATCCTCTAATAAACATTTCAGGTAACTAGACTAAAAAGTAAAGTTTGAAAAATTCATTCAGAAAACTATTGTAATATGTATATTGAACAAAATAGTTAAGTGTGCACATGGGTTCGAATCCGGAAACCAAAAAACAAAGGAAACAAAAAAATAGGAGGCCTTACAAAAATACACTACTATACGATTAGAAACTGCATACTTATATCCGCAAGCGACGACGTGAAATTGCTACTAAAAAGCGAATATTATGAGTATATTTATTCATAAAAAACTTATTCCTGATCAAAACAAAAATGATAGACGGAAATTATCAACCAATAAAATACGATGGAGTGTGTATATTGGGACAGAGGTTAACAGGGGCAGATAGGGAGTGTGTACATTGGGGCGGGGTTAACAGGGGCAGATAGGGAGTGTGTACATTGGGGCAGAGGATAGCAGGGGCAGATAGGGAGTGTGTACATTGGGGCAGAGGATAGCAGGGGCAGATAGGGAGTGTGTACATTGGGGCGGGGGTTAACAGGGGCAGATAGGGAGTGTGTACATTGGGGCAGAGATAGCAGGGGCAGATAGGGAGTGTGTACATTAGGGCAGAGGACAGCAGGAACAGATAGTGTGCACATTGGGGCAGAGGTTAACGGGGACAGATAGGGAGTGTGTACATTGGGGCAGAGGATAGCAGGAACAGATAGGGGGTGTGTACATTGGGGCAGATGTCAACAGGAACAGATAGGGAGTGTGTACATTGGGACAGAGGATAGCAGGAACAGATAGGGGGTTTGTTACGTGTGTACATTGGGGCAGAGGTTAACAGGGGCAGATAGGGAGCGATGAGACCCAGAGATACGGCAGGGCTACGAGAAATAATCATCCATATTTACGGAAAAATCTGCAAAGTTACTGCCGCCAAAAAAAGTACATCGAATAGGACAAACACAGACAGATACAGGTTAAGGACTTGAAGAGTTCAATGGCAAGTGACTAAAAATTTGAGAATTTTCTTTTATTTGTTAATTCTCATTATCGGTTTGAAAGGTAAAATATCAGCGAATGCATTGATATTTAGTTTAATGATGACGCAACCCAAGCGTTGAATTAATCGCCCAGATCGCCGCCAATTGCAGCTTCAATATCTGCTCGCTGCTGCATCCTACGAACTCTTAGGGTGAGGCATCGACGCAGACTGTAAGCAACTAGCAGGAGCAGCATAGCGCACATGGCCGACAATACGGGCAATACGGGACCGTGAAACAGCGGCTCGTAGCCGGCAGCAGCGCTACTACTAGAGGCGGTGCTGGATTTCTGCGAATTCGACGAATTGAGCACAGCTGTCTCAGGAGTTGTAAGCGGATAAACCAATGAGGTCTGATTTTGCGTCAACCAACGACAGCGACAATGCTCGTGACCCTGCAAATCAGACGAAAGATTTGGATTGGATTAAAAGTAGATATAATCTACTTATAGGTCATGAAGCCAGGTATTCTTAATATCTCAAGTATAGCCGGAGTTTAGCCTAGTTATAGCCTGAAGCGCAGCTTAACTACAGTCTGATTATAGCCTGAAGCGCAGCTTAACTACAGTCTGATTACAGCCTAAAGCGCAGCTTAACTACAGCCTGATTATAGCTTGAAGCGCAGCTTAACTACAGCCTGATTATAGCCTGAAGCGCAGCTTAACTACAGTCTGATTATAGCCTGAAGCGCAGCTAACTACAGTCTGATTACAGCCTAAAGCGCAGCTTAACTACAGTCTGATTATAGCCTGAAGCGCAGCTTAACTACAGTCTGATTATAGCCTGAAGCGCAGCTTAACTACAGTCTGATTACAGCCTAAAGCGCAGCTTAACTACAGCCTGATTATAGCTTGAAGCGCAGCTTAACTACAGTCTGATTA
>NIVC01000827.1:302500-333232 GCA_002269645.1 Macrostomum lignano | reverse complement strand
AGTGTACATACCTAACGATAAAATAAAGTTAGGGCCGCTGTACACTCCTGTGTGAGTGTCTGCCTGCGTACGTATCCGCGCGCTTGTATGCCTGCTCAGGGGAGTCGGCGGAATGGCCAGTAATGCTCTCGCCGGTTGTGTGCCTATGTCGCTTAAAGTGCGCCAGGGTGCACACAACCCCTGCCTCTAATAATAATAAAGAATGCGCGCTTCAAAATGACACCAAAGCCCCCTTTTTGCTCTGGGTTTAAGTGTCAGAACTCCAGACACCCCGTGTACTTTTGCGAGATGAGTGCGGCAATTCAGGCTGCAGTCTGTTAACTATATCCTCATAGTTGCCTTACATTAATAATATACATGTAAATACATGTGATATATTGCCGTAAGCATATGTGTAGGCTGAGGCTCTCATGCACCTGTTTGCTGGAGCTGGACCAAGTGCCCGCGGATGGCGCCATTGATCTCGCTCTTTGTGTCGTCCGCTCACGTTCGACCCTGCCTGATGGATAGTTAAATTTCACTTGTGTCTGGCCGAGATTGCGGGTCCACTGCAGAGCTTGGATTAGCAGAGCCAAGCCGTGAAAATATTCGTAATTATGAGCCTTTGCAGTGAGGACAACAAATCCTGCAGGAGTTTCAAATCTTTCAACGGCTCCGATCCCCACTGAAGGATTCAATCTTGACGTTGCCTGTTCAAGCGGTGGAGCCAACGTCACTTGGGCTGATCCCGCTAGCACCCCGTTTAACAACAACAAACAGCACACGCATAGCCTCGATTGGTACGCTTGTGACAGGTTCCTCAGACAGCTAGGCAGGTTAAAGGCTAGCCAAACTAACAAAATGCATTGAAATCTTTCATCTCATTAATGCGGTAATCGCTAAATCTGAAACAGAACATACACAGAGTGCTGATGTACATGAAAAGCCTTCAAAATACATGTACTCTTGGCGTAAAGCTTTGTCAAGAGTTGGAAATTGTCAATTATGAAATCCGATTAGTTTCGTTTCCTGAAATAAAAAAGCACAAACAATTAATCATTTTTTGGAAATTGCTTGAATAACCACTGCCACACTTTAAGAATCGAAAGGGTTCGTTATTGAGTTCTGGCTTAATTTATTTCCTTCCTCATCGCATAATAGTTACGTTGAAGGCTGCGCTTCCAAAAAGCGACTGGGTGCGAATTATCGGGAGAAAAAAGAAACGTTTGTTCACTTTTACCGAATCAAGGAAAAATAATTGTCATAGTTTGTCTGGTCATTTTCGCATCATCAGCCTCGCAGAATTAAATTCTGACTTTAACCGTCGGCACCTGAAAGAAAAGAGTAGAAAGGTCAGCATGCACGAAGTATTTCTAAAATGCTAATAAATAAACAAGTCCTTGTTATGACCTGTCTCTCCGGGCCTTCATCAGTTAGTAGTTTCGCTTTAAAATCAGATTCAAAATGTTTTTAACACTCACACATAAATGTAATTCCATAGGGCCTACCTACCTTAAGGCTGATGCTTGCCCTGCGGCTTTCCTTTGCTAGGTCCTTCAGATGCTGCTTTTGGCACCTCTCCGCCGGACTTTTTCTCACCATTTCCGCCGGCCTTGTGTACTTGAACTTTTTTCTTCTATTTGATTCGTTTCTCTCGAGCCGCCTACAATCATCCTCTTCTTGTTCTTCTCTGAAACAGTCAAACTTCTTGAACAATTGCATGCTAAAGTGTGTCAGAAATGTCGCCATTGTGAGTCATGGCGCTGATACTCACTCCTGAACTGAGCGCGTAGGGAGCTCTCGGAGCCGCCTACAATCATCCTCTTCTTGTTCTTCTCTGAAACAGTCAAACTTCTTGAACAATTGCATGCTAAAGTGTGTCAGAATGTCGCCATTGTGAGTCATGGCGCTGATACTCACTTCTAAACTGAGGCGGCAGGGAGCTCTCGGAGCCGCCTACAATCATCCTCTTCTTGTTCTTCTCTGAAACAGTCAAACTTGTTGATCAATTTCATGCTAAAGTGTGTCAGAAATGTCGCCATTGTGAGTCATGGCGCTGATACTCACTTCTAAACTGAGGCGTTAGGGAGCTCTCGGAGCCGCCTACAATCATCCTCTTCTTGTTCTTCTCTGAAACAGTCAAACTTCTTGATCAATTTCATGCTAAAGTGTGTCAGAAATGTCGCCATTGTGAGTCATGGCGCTGATACTTACTTCTGAACTGAGGCGGCAGGGAGCTCTCGGAGCCGCCTACAATCATCCTCTTCTTGTTCTTCTCTGAAACAGTCAAACTTCTTGATAAATTTCATGCTAAAGTGTGTCAGAAATGTCGCCATTGTGAGTCGTGGCGCTGATACTCACTTCTAAACTGAGGCGGCAGGGAGCTCTCGGAGCCGCCTACAATCATCCTCTTCTTGTTCTTCTCTGAAACAGTCAAACTTCTTAATCAATTTCATGCTAAAGTGTGTCAGAAATGTCGCCATTGTGAGTCATGGCGCTGATACTCACTTCTAAACTGAGGCGGTAGGGAGCTCTCGAGCCGCCTACAATCATCCTTTTCTTGTTCTTCTCTGAAACAGTCAAACTTCTTGATCAATTTCATGCTAAAGTGTGTCAGAAATGTCGCCATTGTGAGTCGTGGCGCTGATACTCACTTCTGAACTGAGGCGGCAGGGAGCTCTCGGAGCCGCCTACAATCATCCTCTTCTTGTTCTTCTCTGAAACAGTCAAACTTGTTGATCAATTTCATGCTAAAGTGTGTCAGAAATGTCGCCATTGTGAGTCATGGCGCTGATACTCACTTCTAAACTGAGGCGGCAGGGAGCTCTCGGAGCCGCCTACAATCATCCTTTTCTTGTTCTTCTCTGAAACAGTCAAACTTCTTGATCAATTTCATGCTAAAGTGTGTCAGAAATGTCGCCATTGTGAGTCATGGCGCTGATACTCACTTCTAAACTGAGGCGGTAGGGAGCTCTCGGAGCCGCCTACAATCATCCTCTTCTTGTTCTTCTCTGAAACAGTCAAAATTCTTGATCAATTTCATGCTAAAGTGTGTCAGAAATGTCGCCATTGTGAGTCATGGCGCTGATACTCACTTCTGAACTGAGGCGGTAGGGAGCTCTCGGAGCCGCCTACAATCATCCTCTTCTTGTTCTTCTCTGAAACAGTCAAACTTGTTGATCAATTTCATGCTAAAGTGTGTCAGAAATGTCGCCATTGTGAGTCATGGCGCTGATACTCACTTCTGAACTGAGGCGGTAGGGAGCTCTCGGAGCCGCCTACAATCATCCTCTTCTTGTTCTTCTCTGAAACAGTCAAACTTCTTGATCAATTTCATGCTAAAGTGTGTCAGAAATGTCGCCATTGTGAGTCATGGCGCTGATACTCACTTCTAAACTGAGGCGGCAGGGAGCTCTCGGAGCCGCCTACAATCATCCTCTTCTTGTTCTTCTCTGAAACAGTCAAACTTCTTGATCAATTGCATGCTAAAGTGTGTCAGAAATGTCGCCATTGTGAGTCATGGCGCTGATACTCACTTCTGAACTGAGGCGGCAGGGAGCTCTCGGAGTCGCCTACAATCATCCTCTTCTTGTTCTTCTCTGAAACAGTCAAACTTCTTGAACAATTGCATGCTAAAGTGTGTCAGAAATGTCGCCATTGTGAGTCGTGGCGCTGATACTCACTTCTAAACTGAGGCGGCAGGGAGCTCTCGGAGCCGCCTACAATCATCCTTTTCTTATTCTTCTCTGAAACAGTCAAACTTCTTGATCAATTTCATGCTAAAGTGTGTCAGAAATGTCGCCATTGTGAGTCATGGCGCTGATACTCACTTCTGAACTGAGGCGGTAGGGAGCTCTCGGAGCCGCCTACAATCATCCTCTTCTTGTTCTTCTCTGAAACAGTCAAACTTCTTGATCAATTTCATGCTAAAGTGTGTCAGAAATGTCGCCATTGTGAGTCATGGCGCTGATACTCACTTCTGAACTGAGGCGGTAGGGAGCTCTCGGAGCCGCCTACAATCATCCTCTTCTTGTTCTTCTCTGAAACAGTCAAACTTCTTGATCAATTTCATGCTAAAGTGTGTCAGAAATGTCGCCATTGTGAGTCATGGCGCTGATACTCACTTCTAAACTGAGGCGGCAGGGAGCTCTCGGAGCCGCCTACAATCATCCTCTTCTTGTTCTTCTCTGAAACAGTCAAACTTCTTGATCAATTGCATGCTAAAGTGTGTCAGAAATGTCGCCATTGTGAGTCATGGCGCTGATACTCACTTCTGAACTGAGGCGGCAGGGAGCTCTCGGAGTCGCCTACAATCATCCTCTTCTTGTTCTTCTCTGAAACAGTCAAACTTCTTGATCAATTGCATGCTAAAGTGTGTCAGAAATGTCGCCATTGTGAGTCGTGGCGCTGATACTCACTTCTAAACTGAGGCGGCAGGGAGCTCTCGGAGCCGCCTACAATCATCCTCTTCTTGTTCTTCTCTGAAACAGTCAAACTTCTTGATCAATTTCATGCTAAAGTGTGTCAGAAATGTCGCCATTGTGAGTCATGGCGCTGATACTCACTTCTGAACTGAGGCGGCAGGGAGCTCTCGGAGCCGCCTACAATCATCCTCTTCTTGTTCTTCTCTGAAACAGTCAAACTTCTTGAACAATTGCATGCTAAAGTGTGTCAGAAATGTCGCCATTGTGAGTCGTGGCGCTGATACTCACTTCTAAACTGAGGCGGCAGGGAGCTCTCGGAGCCGCCTACAATCATCCTTTTCTTGTTCTTCTCTGAAACAGTCAAACTTCTTGATCAATTTCATGCTAAAGTGTGTCAGAAATGTCGCCATTGTGAGTCATGGCGCTGATACTCACTTCTGAACTGAGGCGGCAGGGAGCTCTCGGAGCCGCCTACAATCATCCTCTTCTTGTTCTTCTCTGAAACAGTCAAACTTCTTGATCAATTTCATGCTAAAGTGTGTCAGAAATGTCGCCATTGTGAGTCATGGCGCTGATACTCACTTCTAAACTGAGGCGGCAGGGAGCTCTCGGAGCCGCCTACAATCATCCTCTTCTTGTTCTTCTCTGAAACAGTCAAACTTCTTGATCAATTTCATGCTAAAGTGTGTCAGAAATGTCGCCATGTCCCATTAGATTAGTGGCCTTACATAACCTTTGCGTTTTGAATGTAGTTTTGCGCTTTTCTTTCAGCCTATAAATGGCGCTTCGAGCGTGTTGAATGGTTGTTTTTTGTGACATATTTGTTGCATTTACCTTTTAGGAAGTCTTTTGAGGTTTCATCTCGGCTGGTTTTGAGCTGTTGCAGAACTGAAGCGTTTCAATTATTCCGCTGTTATTAGGACAGAGTACCCAGTTTCATCTTTAATAGTACGAGCTAAGCAGTGGAAAACCCGTTACTCACTTCTTGCTGTAACGACACTTCCTCCTCCATGCCTCTCGTCACCTTCTTCACCTGTAGAAGGCTCTTCTTCTTCTTCCTCTTCTTCCTCTTCTGGAAAAAGTTCCTCGTGGTCATCATCAGACTCTGTAATGTTGCGGGTTTCAAAGGAGGTCCTTCGAGTGTACGGTAATCAAGTGTTGCTATGCAAGCACAATATTAGTTACTCTGTTTGCTACATAGAGTAGTCAGTCAAGCCAAGCCTGCTTATACTCACCTGATCCTGGAACTGGTCTGGCTTGGCAGCGAGTGCCAACCAGAAGCAAAACGAGCAGCAACAAGCTGCTCACTGCAGCTGCTCTGCCCTTCAGCGGCATTCTCTTGCTTGACCAAATAAAAAGAATAGCCTGCGGTTGTTGATTGTTCAGCGACAAAGTGCGAACTTGCACAATATTCTCCACAGCAAGCTTGACAAGCGTGTGTCTGGAAATCGGAGAAGCTCGCGGACTGGGGCGGCAGTATATTTATAGCAGTATAGTGGACCTGACCCTGGAGCCAATCCCTGTGCTGCCCACTGTGCACTACGACATGCGTGCCCACCAACTGGCAGGGCCAGACGAGTTGCGCTCGATAATTATTCGAATAGCCAGTCTCATTAGATTGATAGCCATTCTCATTAGATTGATAGTCATTCTCATTAGATTGATAGCCAGTCTCATTAGATTGATAGCCAGTCTCATTAGATTGATAGCCAGTCTCATTAGATTGATAGCCAGTCTCATTAGATTGATAGCCAGTCTCATTAGATTGATAGCCAGTCTCATTAGATTGATAGCCAGTCTCATTAGATTGATAGCCAGTCTCATTAGATTGATAGCCAGTCTCATTAGATTGATAGCCAGTCTCATTAGATTGATAGCCAGTCTCATTAGATTGATAGCCAGTCTCAGTCTCATTAGATTGATAGCCAGTCTCATTAGATTGATAGCCAGTCTCATTAGATTGATAGCCAGTCTCATTACATAAGATTGATAGCCAGTCTCATTAGATAAGATTGATAGCCAGTCTCATTAGATAAGATTGATAGCCAGTCTCATTAGATTGATAGCCAGTCTCATTAGATTGATAGCCAGTCTCATTAGATAAGATTGATAGCCAGTCTTATTAGATAAGATTGATAGCCAGTCTCATTAGATAAGATTGATAGCCAGTCTCATTAGATAGGATTGATAGCTAGTCTCATTAGATTGATAGCCAGTCTCATTAGATTGATAGCCAGTCTCATTAGATTGATAGTCAGTCTCATTAGATTGATAGCCAGTCTCATTAGATTGATAGCCAGTCTCATTAGATTGATAGTCAGTCTCATTAGATTGATAGCCAGTCTCATTAGATTGATAGCCAGTCTCATTAGATTGATAGCCAGTCTCATTAGATTCATAGCCAGTCTCATTAGATTGATAGCCAGTCTCATTAGATTGATAGCCAGTCTCATTAGATTGATAGCCAGTCTCATTAGATTGATAGCCAGTCTCATTAGATTGATAGCCAGTCTCATGAGATAAGATTGATAGCCAGTCTCATTACATTAGTTTGATAGCCAGTTTCATTAGATAAGATTGATAGCCAGTCTCATTACATTAGTTTGATAGCCAGTTTCATTAGATAAGATTGATAGCCAGTCTCATTACATTAGTTTGATAGCCAGTCTCATTAGATTGATAGCCAGTCTCATTAGATTGATAGCCAGTCTCATTAGATTGATAGCCAGTCTCATTAGATTGATAGCCAGTCTCATTAGATTGATAGCCAGTCTCATTAGATTGATAGCCAGTCTCATTAGATTGATAGCCAGTCTCATTAGATTGATAGCCAGTCTCATTAGATTGATAGCCAGTCTCATTAGATTGATAGCCAGTCTCATTAGATTGATAGCCAGTCTCATTAGATTGATAGCCAGTCTCATTAGATTGATAGCCAGTCTCATTAGATAAGATTGATAGCCAGTCTCATTACATTAGTTTGATAGCCAGTCTCATTAGATTGATAGCCAGTCTCATTAGATTGATAGCCAGTCTCATTAGATTGATAGCCAGTCTCATTAGATTGATAGCCAGTCTCATTAGATTGATAGCCAGTCTCATTAGATTGATAGCCAGTCTCATTAGATTGATAGCCAGTCTCATTAGATTGATAGCCAGTCTCATTAGATTGATAGCCAGTCTCATTAGATTGATAGCCAGTCTCATTAGATTGATAGCCAGTCTCATTAGATTGATAGCCAGTCTCATTAGATTGATAGCCAGTCTCATTAGATTGATAGCCAGTCTCATTAGATTGATAGCCAGTCTCATTAGATTGATAGCCAGTCTCATTAGATTGATAGCCAGTCTCATTAGATTGATAGCCAGTCTCATTAGATTGATAGCCAGTCTCATTAGATTGATAGCCAGTCTCATTAGATTGATAGCCAGTCTCATTAGATTGATAGCCAGTCTCATTAGATTGATAGCCAGTCTCATTAGATTGATAGCCAGTCTCATTAGATTGATAGCCAGTCTCATTAGATTGATAGCCAGTCTCATTAGATTGATAGCCAGTCTCATTAGATTGATAGCCAGTCTCATTAGATTGATAGCCAGTCTCAGTCTCATTAGATTGATAGCCAGTCTCATTAGATTGATAGCCAGTCTCATTAGATTGATAGCCAGTCTCATTAGATTGATAGTCAGTCTCATTAGATTCAAAGCCAGTCACATCAGATTACATCACATCGGAAGAAGCAGTCGAGATATGTGGGGGCGTTGCAGACTGCTGAATGTTCTCCAGTAATTTTTGCCAATGCGAAGCACAAACAGACTGGCGGACAGAGGGCAGACGCTATTATTTATTATTTACCCTTCTAGACTCCTTAAGTAGACGCTGAAACGTTAAATTTTAAAATTTTCTAACTTCAGTATGTCGTCGCATGGTATAAATTTATCGACAATAATCTTGAGTCGCTTGGCAAATGGCTCGTAGCTGGCTGTCCAGACAGAATGACCTCGAAGGTTTCATTGTTTTGCATAGTCTGCTGTCTGGGCAATTGAACGCCAACCCTTGCTATACGCTCGTAAAGCAACAATGTCGGGAAGGCTTGGAGAGAGGAGTAATATGGGAGGAGAGAATTGCCACGTCAACTCCAAACTCTAAAAAAACCAAATTTCAACTACGATGCGCCCTGCGTCATTTCCAATGGATGCGTTAATTGATTTCTGCAACGTATTTTGCGCCTTTATTGAATGCGATGGACGCGAACTTGCCTATCAGGTTAGTGTCGAGCAATCCTTTTACATGGTTTTTAAACCATATCGCTTTGAGTCAATTCACGATCCGCACTCGAGAGATCTCGAGCCAGCCGATTTCTTTCTTATTTCCTCAGCTGAAGAGCCATACGAGTGGGGCGAGTTGATGTCCCTATTTGTGGGGGGAATAAAACGTCTGCACGGGGGTGCTATGGGGGTGCTGGCACATTCAATTTAAAAAGCCAACATTCACTTTAGACACCAAGCACAGGCTCACTCTCCCTCTCCTAACTTTTCCAAAGGTAACTTGAAAAGTGCACACTTAAAAATCTACTTCGCACATTTTATAAGAAAAAGATGGCCGCTTTGGTACATGTAGAAGATGAAGAGGAGATTATCGAAGAGATTGGAGAAGAAGACGAAGAAGAGCTCGGTGATGTAGAAGAAGAGGTTACCTACGCCGCAAGGCGAAAAAACGATTGAAGAAGAAGAAGAAGGGGTTGAAGAAGAACAAGACCGACGAGGGCCCTTCATAGGAGAATATCCAACGAGGATCAAGCACGACTTTCTGGATGCCCACGAGACTGTCTGTCTGTCTGTCTGTCTGTCTGTCTGTCTGTCTGTCTGTCTGTCTGTCTGTCTGTCTGTCTGTCTGTCTGTCTGTCTGTCTGTCTGTCTGTCTGTCTGTCTGTCTGTCTGTCTGTCTGTCTGTCTGTCTGTCTGTCTGTCTGTCTGTCTGTCTGTCTGTCTGTCTGTCTGTCTGTCTGTCTGTCTGTCTGTCTGTCTGTCTGTCTGTCTGTCTGTCTGTCTGTCTGTCTGTCTGTCTGTCTGTCTGTCTGTCTGTCTGTCTGTCTGTCTGTCTGTCTGTCTGTCTTATTCTCTCTTGTTCTGCATCTGTCTTTCTCTCTCTCTCTCTCTGTCTTTCAATGGTTTTAAATAAAAAACAGTAAAAGACGACTCAAATGGTGGTTTGAAAGAAGCGACAGAGTTTTAGGCTCGTACACATTTTTAGCCAGTCCGGCCCTTTCCTTGTGACGAAATAGAATGTTGCTTGTCTAAATTGAATGAAGTTTGTTTGCAAGCAGTAACTTATAACCATAGACGAAACCAAAATTTAAGTTTGTGTCTAAACTGAATATCACTGGCTAAAAAGAACTTAAGCTTGTCTAATTTGAATGCTTGGAACTGTGCTTTAAACCATAGTGTCTAAATAGAATATCGTCTTGAACGAGAAAAGGTTTAATCAACCTGATATTCACGCTCTGTGAAATTAAGAAATATAATGTTTTGACCGAAGTTACACCATAGACAATCGAAGCGTGCAACTATCGGGCTTAGTAGGTAGACCCCAAAAAACCTCTCTAAAATGATACAATAACGACATAGATTATTTCACGGCAGCAATTGCTTTCCTAAGCTTCAGCCACTACGCTACGCGGCTTCAGCTTACGCAATTGCTGGCGAAAAAATCAGTATATATCGTTACATTGTAATTATACTTTTACCCAGACGCAATAAAAAAATATTTTGGCCATTATTCCACAGTTTTGATGTGTACCATAGACATTTGGATTGAAAAAAATCCATCGCACAGTATTTTTGTGAATAAATAATACAGAACAGCAAAGAGTAAATGAGCAAAAAGGAAAAAAAAATCATTAAAACTAAAGTACCAGCTACACGAAAAGAGTTCATTATTAATGCCACACCTAGTGCAGTTCATCAGTTTGTAGTCGAAATTTGACAATTTGAAAATCAATTTATCACCCAAAGTGAAACATGCAGTTCTCAAAGCCGCAGTTCCCAAAGATGCTCGACACTTTAGCCTGATGATTTGGCACTGCAAAAGGAGTTGGTCTATGTTGAATGTTTTCTATAAAAGAGAAATACAGGTGCTCAAGTATAGTTCCAAAAACTTACCATTTGAAAGATGAACGTCTTGGCTTGCAGTGACAGTTCTTCTGATGAGCTTCTTTGGTACCGCAGTATCCAAGCTGGGATTCTTTGGGACTGTCGGCTGCTCGACTAAATCGATTGGCCGCTTTGAGGCATCGCTTATAGCCGTCGAGGCGTTGAAGACTTGCATGGTCGCGTTTTCTTCCTAGGTAGCGCCGCACGGTTCGTTCAGTCGTTCAGATTTTTCCGATTAATAAGCGCGGCTGTTTGACGAGATGCACCAGCCATTGTTGTTTGACAAGTCAAAAAGCTTTTTCTCACACTACTCGCTTTCCTGATTTCTTGCAAGACGCAAGCGAAATCAGCACTCATCACAGTGTTGTCTATGGTCAAACTAAGCCACACAACTCAGTGGTCTATGGGTAAAATAACTCTTGAAACAGCCAATTGAAGCATGATAAAAAGTGTGGAATAATGACAGCGACAAGTGTGGAGCAATGGATAAATAATCAGCGGTCCCAGTGCGTGACAACGATTGTCTGGCGAGCGCCGGGTTACTTCTTTTTATTTTAGCACGCGCCAAAAATTTGGGGGCATGTCCCGAATGTGTCTACTTACAAAAAAGTTACAAAACAAATAAGTTAATGTTAAGTTACTATTGATTTGAAGAATGATATTAAATGTTATTATAGGATAATTACTCGAAACTAATAACTACACTGTTGGTCTCACCGTTGACATTAATCCGCATCTTCTTTCTAGTAGGAATATCCGCATCTCGCTGCACCCTAGTTTCAGCCACTGACTCCGTCGTGACCTTCTGCGAATTTCATTGCCGAGTCTAAAGCCTTTCTGCTTTCGGTGAACTCGAAATCAGTCCATAAGCACCATTGTTGCCGACCACGTTTCGCATGTGATATTGGAGCATTGAAAAAAGTCCTTTAATGTGCCGGCCGAATATCTTTCATTCCATTTCGTTCTCACCTCTAGAATCAACATCTTCAACAAGTAGTTAAAATCGTTCTTAGTGAATTCCTCCATCTCCTTTAATACCATTAAAGATGGTCCGCCTGATGTAGCCCACTGGTTCTTCTTGAACTGATGCCATTCACGAAATGTAGCGATCATCCACTCACACTTTCTTATTGTGTTTGGCAGAAGAGTACTTTGAATCAAGGCGTCTACTTCAACGTCCGTCAGACTTTCAAACCGTTCGCTAGTCATGTCGTGAAAATCTATATATTTATAATTATTCGCTTCTTCGCTTGCTCTTACTTATTTTATTTTCTTAGTCATTATGTGGTTTCAGCCTGTACCTTGTTTAAATGCTTAGCCATAGACTACAGCTTTGACTTGATTTAAGTTTAAAAATATTGAAGAACTTTTTTAATTGTAGTTTTACGTTCTTTAGCCATATAGTGGGAGATACATACCATATTTCCGATTTATTGTGTTGTCTAGGGTAAAAGCACTCGGTGTCTCAATCATTGACCTCGGCTTCGCCTTGGTCAATATACGAGACACCTCGAGCCTTTTCCCGCTAGACAACAAAATACATGGGAAATATATACCATTTATCTGATATAGCTGAAAAATCCAAAAGTTATGAGAAAAACACTGGAGGTACATCCTAAAAATAATAAGATTGCAGTTTATCCTAACTGCTGAAAGATGCACGTCTTGACTCGGAGTCACTTCACCGAGTCTGCTCACTTGTTTTCTTTTCTACTGCTCTGCTGTTCAAGGCTACAGTTTTTACAGACCTTCTTCCCCGATTGGTCGCTCTAAGGCAGCGCTTATAGCAGTCGATGCTTGACAAACAGCAGGATATCTTTTTCTTAAGAGGTACCGTCGAACAGTCCGTTTGGTCTTTTGGTCAGTAATGCACATGATGCTCGTCAGTCCTGACTCTATCAAGTGCGTCCACTGGCAGACGTTTCCAATTTATAACAGGTAAAATTGGGGCCATGTTTTTTGTTATCTAACGTTTATCGGATGATGAAGTATAAAGTACCAGCTACAAATAACAACAGCTAGAGCATGGATGTAGGAATCTACGAGGGAGAGTGAATCTGATAATTGATCTGAACAAATTAATGTCTATGGCGAATCTGATACAATTGGTCTGAACACTTTAATGTCTGTGGCCAGCTAAACATCAAATTCATGGGTGTCACACTGCTAATATATAAAAGTGTTTAGCAATGGTAGATTGTCATATAAGACGCAACGCCATTGTCTATAAGACACATAGAGGCCATTATTTCGGCATAGCGTAGTCTGGCGGCCATTGTTTCAGCGTGCTGGAAGCGGTCATTATTCCACACTTTTTTATCACGCTTCAAGTTATTTTACCCATAGACGAGTGAGATGTGTCTTAGTTTGACCATAGACAACACTGTGATGAATGCTGATTTCGTTTGCGTCTTGCACAGAATCAGAAAAGCGGGTAGTGCGAGTAAAAGCTACATTTGTATTTGTCTTGTCAAACAACTAGTGTCGACGACTGACCGACCCGTGCGACCTACATGTATGCTTCAGTGGAGGTGACACAGGAGATGCGGGTGAAGCATGGTAAGTATAATATGTCAACATTGTAAGTAAATTAGTGGCTATACTAATGGCTATATAGAAACTGAATTTTTACAATGTCCATTAATCTGCAGGTCGGATGCATTCGGAACGCGCAGTTCGCTTATTCGAGAACTGTCACTTCAAGGATTGCACGTTTCAGTTTTAATGAGCAACTTCTGATGAACAGTCTCTGACTACTGCGTTGTTTTTGCGCCTAATGTGCGCGTTTTTCATTGTCTAGCAATTTGACTATCATTATTCACATTTTTATGCAGAACAATACAATCGTCAAGCAGCATAACAATGCAAAGAATCAGCGGTCGCAGCACGTGACAACGATTGCGTGACAGTCAATCGTTGTCACGCACTGGGATATTCTGATGCAATTTACACGATGCTCACACGAATGTTGAGACAAAGGATAAACCATCGCTTTTTATATACGTTGTCACTTCTGCTGTCACAATGACGCCAAAGTTGCTACTAGCTGCTTCAGTTTTTGTTCTGAGTTTAAAAATGTCAGAACCTTCCAACGACAACACTGAAGTCCTACTTTGCCAGCCAGTCAAGCGAGTGATGATGAGGCAAAGACAGCATCTCAGGCGGGTTCCACACGGCTAAAGTGAAATCTGGGGAGTCAAAAAGCGCATGTAGAGAAATATTAATTTTCCTTCTGGTGAAATGTTTATCATATTTTTAACGTTAAGAAGCACAAATTACACATTTTCTAGCAGTATTTACACAACTTTGTTAATTTAAACTTTGAAGGAACTATACGAACTCACAACCAGAAGCTGTCTTTCCGAAGTAATCGAGGATTGTATTCAACATAGAAATATGTAAATCTAGTTTATGATTTAATAAATTTAATTTTTTAATTTAACGCTTTGTTATTAATAACAAAAAACTAATTCTTTCTGAACAAATGATAATTTAGATTTTGTTAGAATAATTAAATTTGTTTGTTTTCGAGCGTTTTTGTGCTCTGAAATACTCTGCATTAAAGTGCTTTGTGTACTTCTTCGGGACTAATGAGAACGCGCCTGATGGGGGGCTGCTTTGTTAGAATAATACGAACCACTGTTGACTGACTGGCGGTCATAGTATTGATTCACCAAATATTTGCCATTTATGAAATTTCATCGTTCAGTATTTTCCAGAGTTAAAATAACGCAAATAATTCATATAGGTTCTTTGAAACTTGCTTGAATAACCACAGCCTGTTTAGGAATCAAAACAATTCATTATTAAATTCTGGCTTTTATTTTCTTCAGCTCAACATCGTAATGGTAGTTAGGATGACAGCACTTTCAAAATATAAGCGACTAGATGTGAATTGTCGGGGAGAAAGGAAATGTTTGTTCACTTTGACCGGACCGAGAAAAAATAATATATTTTGTCTGGTCATGTTTCGGATCATCAGCCTCGCAGAATGCAATTCTGACTTCGACAGTCGGCACCTGAAAGAGAAGATTAGGAATTGGATCAGCTTGCCATTGCTCAGCTTACAATGCGTTCAACACCCTTGGAAGTAATGCCTTCGGCCTACCTACCTTAAGGCTGGTTCGCCTTTCCCTTGCTGGGTCCCTTCAGAGGGGCCGGTTTAACGCCACTTCCGGCGGCCTTTTTGACGCCACTTCCACCGGCCTTTTTGACGCCACTTCCACTGGAATTTTTTACGGCACTTCCGCCGGCCTTTTTGACGCCACTTCCGGCGGCCTTTTTGACGCCACTTCTGCCGGCCTTTTTGACGCCACTTCCGGCGGCCTTTTTGACGCCACTTCCGCCGGCCTTTTTGACGCCACTTCCGGCGGCCTTTTTGACGCCACTTCCGCCAACCTTTTTGACGCCACTTCCGCCAACCTTTTTGACGCCACTTCCACTGGTCTTTTTGACGCCACTTCCGCCAACTGTTTTGACGCCACTTCCGCCAGCCTTTTTGACACCACTTCCGCCGGCCTTTTTGACGCCACTTCCGCCAACCTTTTTGACGCCACTTCCGCCAACCTTTTTGACGCCACTTCCACTGGTCTTTTTGACGCCACTTCCGCCAACTGTTTTGACGCCACTTCCGCCAGCCTTTTTGACACCACTTCCGCCGGCCTTTTTGACGCCACTTCCGCCAACCTTTTTGATGGTACTTCCGCCAGCCTTTTTGGCACCACTTCCACTGGAATTTTTTACGCCACTTCCGCCAACCTTTTTGACGCCACTTCCACTGGTCTTTTTGACACCACTTCCACCGGTCTTTTTGACGCCACTTCCGCCGGCCTTGTGTTTTTGAATTCTTTTCTTCTTCCCAATATTTACTTTTCGAGGTGCTAAAAAACCGAACGATTCGTAAAAATAAAATTTTCGAAAAAGAGTGATCGCATGTGGGAGGATACGAGCATAGATGGCATGCACTCACTTCCAGAGCCAGTTGAAGTCGAGCTTTCATCGCCACCGGTGCGAACGTGTCTGAATAAAATTTTCCTCTTCTTTTGCTTTTCTGAAAAATAAAAAACCGATAAAAATGACGATTTTCACTAGTGGGATTAAGAAGGCCGAAAGTCACTTGGACGGCCGAGCTTAGTCGGCGCGGTTCTCTGTCCGTCAGACTGAACTTTTAACGTGACACCGATGCAAACATAGAGAATCCCATCCAAGGTCACTCCCTTGGAATCCCAGAGGATTGTGGGTATAAAAGAGAGAGTTTTTGTCAACTTAAAGCACCGTGTTCGTTGAGGCAGCAAAAATGAAAGCAGTATTTGTTGCTCTGTAATTTCATGAAGAAGTTATAGCCAAATTACATTGAGCTAGCTCAAGTATTTACTATTATTCCCTTTCGTATCAACACAGCACTGGAACTTTTCTTAATACTTCAAGTATCTAGCTACATCTCCTTTGGGTCAAAATGCATCGAGGGGCAATAAACATGATGAAGCAGTCAGACTTGTGCCAAGGCGCACAGCCAGAATCTTTCATCAGGGGCGCCACTTTATTATAAGAAGGCCCCCTCTTCACTCGAGGCTCATGTCGGGCGCCCTGCATAGGGAAGGACCCTGGAAAGGACCTGCATAGGGTGTCTCGTCGCTTCTCGTCGACACCAACGAAAACAGAAAACAGACTCACTTTTATTCTTCTTGGGTTTCCTGGGAGGTAGTGAGGCATTCGAGGAGCCTGGCTTCGGAACTGACTTCTTGGCTTTGCGGTTCTTCTCTGCAGTGAATGACCGGACTCATACTCGTATTTGTTCCCAGATGCTCTTGATTGGCTTGGAAATAAAAAATTGATATAATAATATAAAGGGATCTCACTTCTGAACTGAGGCGCCAGGGAGCTCTCGGAGCCGCCCACGATCACCTGAGGAGCCTTGGCGATCTTCTTGTTATTCTCTGAAACAGTCAAACACCTTAATCAATATTCCTTCTCTGTTACAAAGTAGAAATATTACTACGAGATCGAAGGTGACAGCGAAGGTACATGTAGTTAGAATACTCTAAACTCACTTTGCCCAGCAGCTTTGATTCCAAGGTGCCTGACGATTTCTGCAACCACAGGAGACACTGCTTGATTCAAGGGTTTAAAATCGGCAAAATGGAGAAACAGACTCACTCTTAATCTTCTTGGGTTTCTTGGGAGGTAGTGAGGCCTTCGAGGAGTCTGGCTTCGGAACTGACTTCTTGGCTTTGCGCTTCTTCTCTGCAGTGAATGACCGGACTCATATTTGTTTACAGATGCTCTTGATTGGCTTGGAAATCACAACAACTGATGCAGTATTAAACAGATCTTATACTTCTAAACTGAGGCGCCAGGGAGCTCACGGAGCCGCCCACCTGAGGAGCCTTGGAGATCTTCTTGTTATTCTCAAGGAGTACAATTATTGGTGTTTTCAGTCAAATGCAACACTGTACATTGCTGAGATCAGTGACAAGCAGAGCCAACAAGGGCACAAGTCGGCCGCATCTTCAAGACCAGCTTCGGGTCGCCACCTTCAATGCCCGCGCTCTCAGTCAGACATGGAGACTGCAGGAGCTGACAAGGCTGGCCGCTGACCTCAACGTCTCCATCCTGGCAGTTCAAGAACATCGGCGACAGTTTGGTGCAGGGGATTTCAACTCGCAATTTCCAGCCGACGGCCGCCTGGTGAAGAACAGCTGTGGCATCCCCAATGCCAACTCACCTTTCCTATCCAGTTTTTTCCAGGCCAGAGATCTGATGGCTGTCAATGGCACCATGCGAAAGCGCCTCAGAAAGCTTCCAAATTTCTTTGAACGAGTCTTTCGAGTCTTTCCATCACGCCGTCGAGGATGCTGCAGCGCTTCTCCCACGGAGACAGGAAAACCATCCAAAGGCTCTGTGGGACCGCAGTCTCATCGTCTCCAAGGGAAGGAGAGCACTGCTGCCCTCCACGGCCATGACAGCGCCCAGGCCAGTGCTGCCACGGACGAGCTGCAGCGCATCTATGCCCAGCGACTGAAGTCTTCATCGAAGTGGCAGTGAGCAAAACCCAACTCGCCACTGACAACGGCCGCCATAGCGCTTCCAGAAGGGCCATCAACCAGCTGACCGGCAGGAAGCCGAAGCCCGACACCATCGTCGGTGCTGATTCCACCGAGCACCGGAAGGCCCGGCTGGCCACCCACTACCGCGAGGTGCTCAACGCGCCCGCTTCAACTGTGCCTCTCCTGCCGATCCCAGACTTCGCTTCAGTCCAATCAGGCGCCTTCGACACCGGCCCCACCACTGCAGGCGAGGTTGGCCGAGCACTGATGACCATGCGAGCTGATGCCGCCGCTGGGGTGGACGCCATCCCTCCCAGGGTCCTGAAGCTGCCTGAGCTCACCCCGATCATCACCAGCCTGCTGAACAAGCACTGCAGCCTTGGAGGCAACGAGGCCGCCTTAGCTCCTCAGCAATGTCGGACCTCCAATATTGTCTCCATCTCAAAGAAAGGCGCCTCCACCAGCCGAGATAGCTGCTGAACGCAATTCTGCGCAACGGCATCCAACCCGGCCTCGACCCACTGCTGCTGAGCCTCCAAAGTGGCTTCTGCCCGGGCGGATCCACCACAGAGCTATCGCGTGGCTCCTATCTCATTATGGCGTACCTGCTACGCGTACGCAGTGATAGATCTCTATCCTGACTCCAGTGCCTTTGTCATGTCAAGCGGCGGCGGTCCAGAAGAAGAGTTCGGCATCAGCCCAGGCGTCCTTCAGGGCGACATGCTGGTTCTGCTGCGCTTCCTCGTAGTTTTGGACTTATGCGCTGCATCAGTCCTTCCACGAGGATGACAGCTACTGATTCTACACCGAAGGTCCAGACGCCCTCTCGTTTTGCTTCGATTCCTTTTGCTTCCCGCTCTCGCATATGCTGACGAAATCGCGCTGCTCTGTCGCGACCCAGCCGCTGCCCAGCGCACTATCACAAGACTCGGCGACGAGGGCGCCCGTCTTGGGCTGCTGGTGAATTCTCGCAAGACGGAGGCGCTGCACGAGGGCCCAAATACCGCCCCAAATCTCACGCTGTCCAAAGGAGACGGCACCGCGACGTGCGAGGACTTCCGGTACCTCGACACCCTGGTGATAAACCCGGTGCCATTGTCTCCGACAGGAGGAACCAGGCCTGGCGCGACGCGCGCTCCCTTCTTCATGAACGTCTTCACTTCAGCTGCCAGAGACGACCTGAAGGTGTGCCTGTTCCACGCGGTCGTAGAGCCGATCCTTCTGTACGGCATGGAGGCTGTGCCGCTGACGCAGATGCGAGCGCGAGCCCTGGACGCGCTCTACCGATCGCTGCTGCGTTACGCGCTTGGAGTGCACTATCTGGAGCGCATGTCGACCAACGCTCTGATGGCCCGCGCTGGTGAGCGCTACCCTGCGCCGGCATCGTCAAATGCTGCTGGGCGACTGCCTACGGGCCCTTGGCCGCGGTGAGGCCGTCCTTCTGGCCCTGGCCCTGCTGCACCAGCCGACCGAGCGACTGTGGAGCGGCCAGACCCGCTTGGTCACTCTGACTGATTGCCTCGTCGCTGACTTGCAAGCGCTTGCGCTGACCCCTCAGGCTGCTGCTGCCTGCCCCTCTCGACTGCTCTGCAAGCGCATACGCGCAAGGGGCGTCGCCTGTGCATGCTAACATGAGATCATTTCGGAAAACGAAAGAAAATTAGAAGAATTTAGACTCACTTTTGCGCTCAGCAGCTTTGATTCCAAGGTGCCTGACGATTTCTGCAACCGCAGGAGACACTGCTTGATTCAAGGGTTTAAAATCGGCAAAATGGAGAAACAGACTCACTCTTAATCTTCTTGGGTTTCTTGGGAGGTAGTGAGGCCTTCGAGGAGCCTGGCTTCGGAACTGACTTCTTGGCTTTGCGGTGCTTCTCTGCAGTGAATGAACGGACTCATATTTGTTCACAGATGCTCTTGATTGGCTTTGAAATCATAACAACTGATGCAGTATTAAAGGGATCTCACTTCTAAACTGAGGCGGCAGGGAGCTCTCAGAGCCGCCCACGATCACCTGAGGAGCCTTGGAGATCTTCTTGTTCTTCTCTAAAGCGTAGCAGTGTTTTAGTTGCATTTGTTTCAGTGTCAGCTGGGTGCACTTGGAAAAGTTGAATGCATTTTAATTTTTTGGGTTGTTTTAGAAGAGACGAAGCACCTGAGACTTGGACTAAGGACCCTGAATTCGATTGTGCAAGCGGCCACCACATTTTTCGCTGTCTGAGGACATCTGCGCACCCTGGGTGTTTGTGGACCCACGTTTATGCAGGTATTTATGTCGTCCACGGTATAAATTCTTGCCTTCCTTTCGAGGGTCGCTAAAAGAAACAGTAAAACTTTCTGTTTCCTAACGTCCAAGCCAGACTTTTCCAATGGTTTTGGAAAGTTAACAATGGTTAAACTGCCGAATGTTCGACTCGAATCTTAAATCAACTGGAGTACGAGGCAGAGCAGTTGAAGACCTAAGGATACTGGAAATGTCTTCTTTGATTGACAGATTGACCACCGCAACTCACTTCCATTCTGGGGCGGTCGGGAGCTCCCGGTGCCCGTCACTTTGATTCCAAATCGCTTATCGATTTTTTCGAATTTTTCTTCAGAGTTTTTTCAACTACGAAAATTCTGTCCTACAATAATTATCAGGGTATGACAAATTATGACGCACTTTTAAACTCTTTGTCCTTGTCACCTCTGGACCCGGGAGTCTTGGAGGCCTTTGCGTATCCGGACAAAGGGAAGCGTTTGCTGGATCGCTCCTCTTCTGACACAGAACCTGCAGTATTGATCAGCTGATCGATTCATAATGACTCTCGAGCTATGGTATCATAAAGGATGTCAACTTCATCGACATAAAGGAGCCCGAAGTGAAGCTCCGGACCAGACCGAAGGCCAATCAATCACTGATCGGACGAGTGGACAAGAAGCCCCCAGACATCTCATCCAGGTTGAATTTGTGGAACTACCACCACTCCCAGGGGTTCTCGACATTGTCTTAGAGAGTCTTGCCTTGCCTTCCTTGAGTCCTGAGTTCCATCTTGAGTCCTTTCTTGAGTCACTAACTTAGGCTACTGTTTTGGACTGCTTAAAGTGAGACTGATGCTAAAATACATCACTTTTTCCAGTTTTCAAGCAGATAAACGCACGTACCACGGATCCATCATCAATAAAAATGTCCTCAACGCTCTTAAGGGTTTACTGCTGCATGAATTGCAGAAAATGGCAATTCACCCAGTCAATCGCTTCATGCACCGTTCAAGAAACCAAAGAAAACTTTTTGGAGCACAACAGAGTCTCGAGATGTAAGGTCAAGGCAAAACTTCTGCCTCAAGCTTCGACGACTGAATCTCTATCAGCGCTCCTTGCTTCATATTTTGTTTCACGAATTATATTGCCTTTTTTCTTCGACATCATCTGGGATTACGGCGTCCTTTTTGTCGATTCCCAGTTTTTTTCGCACTCACCTGGCTACTGCCTACTACCTTAATCCCTGTCCAGTGTGCTAAAAACGTGCGTAACTCTTAAACGCTTAGAAGTCATGGCGCTGATACTCACTTCTAAACTGAGGCGGTAGGGAGCTCTCGGAGCCGCCTACAATCATCCTCTTCTTGTTCTTCTCTGAAACAGCCAAACTTCTTGATGAATTGCATGCTAAAGTGTGTCAGAAATGTCGCCATTGTGAGTCATGGCGCTGATACTCACTTCTGAACTGAGGCGGCAGGGAGCTCTCGGAGCCGCCTACAATCATCCTCTTCTTGTTCTTCTCTGAAACAGTCAAACTTCTTGAACAATTGCATGCTAAAGTGTGTCAGAAATGTCGCCATTGTGAGTCATGGCGCTGATACTCACTTCTAAACTGAGGCGGTAGGGAGCTCTCGGAGCCGCCTACAATCATCCTCTTCTTGTTCTTCTCTGAAACAGTCAAACTTCTTGATCAATTTCATGCTAAAGTGTGTCAGAAATGTCGCCATTGTGAGTCATGGCGCTGATACTCACTTCTGAACTGAGGCGGTAGGGAGCTCTCGGAGCCGCCTACAATCATCCTCTTCTTGTTCTTCTCTGAAACAGTCAAACTTCTTGATGAATTGCATGCTAGTGTGTCAGAAATGTCGCCATTGTGAGTCATGGCGCTGATACTCACTTCTGAATTGAGGCGGCAGGGAGCTCTCAGAGCCGCCTACAATCATCCTCTTCTTGTTCTTCTCTGAAACAGTCAAACTTCTTGATCAATTTCATGCTAAAGTGTGTCAGAAATGTCGCCATTGTTAGTCATGGCGCTGATACTCACTTCTGAATTGAGGCGGCAGGGAGCTCTCGGAGCCGCCTACAATCATCCTCTTCTTGTTCTTCTCTGAAACAGTCAAACTTCTTGATCAATTTCATGCTAGTGTGTCAGAAATGTCGCCATTGTGAGTCATGGCGCTGATACTCACTTCTAAACTGAGGCGGCAGGGAGCTCTCGGAGCCGCCTACAATCATCCTCTTCTTGTTCTTCTCTGAAACAGTCAAACTTCTTGATGAATTGCATGCTAGTGTGTCAGAAATGTCGCCATTGTGAGTCATGGCGCTGATACTCACTTCTGAACTGAGGCGGTAGGGAGCTCTCGGAGCCGCCTACAATCATCCTCTTCTTGTTCTTCTCTGAAACAGTCAAACTTGTTGATGAATTGCATGCTAGTGTGTCAGAAATGTCGCCATTGTGAGTCATGGCGCTGATACTCACTTCTAAACTGAGGCGGCAGGGAGCTCTCGGAGCCGCCTACAATCATCCTCTTCTTGTTCTTCTCTGAAACAGTCAAACTTGTTGATGAATTGCATGCTAGTGTGTCAGAAATGTCGCCATTGTGAGTCATGGCGCTGATACTCACTTCTAAACTGAGGCGGCAGGGAGCTCTCGGAGCCGCCTACAATCATCCTCTTCTTGTTCTTCTCTGAAACAGTCAAACTTCTTGATGAATTGCATGCTAGTGTGTCAGAAATGTCGCCATTGTGAGTCATGGCGCTGATACTCACTTCTAAACTGAGGCGGCAGGGAGCTCTCGGAGCCGCCTACAATCATCCTCTTCTTGTTCTTCTCTGAAACAGTCAAACTTGTTGATGAATTGCATGCTAGTGTGTCAGAAATGTCGCCATTGTGAGTCATGGCGCTGATACTCACTTCTAAACTGAGGCGGCAGGGAGCTCTCGGAGCCGCCTACAATCATCCTCTTCTTGTTCTTCTCTGAAACAGTCAAACTTCTTGATCAATTTCATGCTAAAGTGTGTCAGAAATGTCGCAATTGTGAGTCATGGCGCTGATACTCACTTCTAAACTGAGGCGGCAGGGAGCTCTCGGAGCCGCCTACAATCATCCTCTTCTTGTTCTTCTCTGAAACAGTCAAACTTCTTGATCAATTTCATGCTAAAGTGTGTCAGAAATGTCGCCATTGTGAGTCATGGCGCTAATACTCACTTCTGAACTGAGGCGGTAGGGAGCTCTCGGAGCCGCCTACAATCATCCTCTTCTTGTTCTTCTCTGAAACAGTCAAACTTGTTGATCAATTTCATGCTAAAGTGTGTCAGAAATGTCGCCATTGTTAGTCATGGCGCTGATACTCACTTCTGAATTGAGGCGGCAGGGAGCTCTCGGAGCCGCCTACAATCATCCTCTTCTTGTTCTTCTCTGAAACAGTCAAACTTCTTGATGAATTGCATGCTAGTGTGTCAGAAATGTCGCCATTGTGAGTCATGGCGCTGATACTCACTTCTAAACTGAGGCGGCAGGGAGCTCTCGGAGCCGCCTACAATCATCCTCTTCTTGTTCTTCTCTGAAACAGTCAAACTTGTTGATGAATTGCATGCTAGTGTGTCAGAAATGTCGCCATTGTGAGTCATGGCGCTGATACTCACTTCTAAACTGAGGCGGCAGGGAGCTCTCGGAGCCGCCTACAATCATCCTCTTCTTGTTCTTCTCTGAAACAGTCAAACTTCTTGATGAATTGCATGCTAGTGTGTCAGAAATGTCGCCATTGTGAGTCATGGCGCTGATACTCACTTCTAAACTGAGGCGGCAGGGAGCTCTCGGAGCCGCCTACAATCATCCTCTTCTTGTTCTTCTCTGAAACAGTCAAACTTGTTGATGAATTGCATGCTAGTGTGTCAGAAATGTCGCCATTGTGAGTCATGGCGCTGATACTCACTTCTAAACTGAGGCGGCAGGGAGCTCTCGGAGCCGCCTACAATCATCCTCTTCTTGTTCTTCTCTGAAACAGTCAAACTTCTTGATCAATTTCATGCTAAAGTGTGTCAGAAATGTCGCAATTGTGAGTCATGGCGCTGATACTCACTTCTAAACTGAGGCGGCAGGGAGCTCTCGGAGCCGCCTACAATCATCCTCTTCTTGTTCTTCTCTGAAACAGTCAAACTTCTTGATCAATTTCATGCTAAAGTGTGTCAGAAATGTCGCCATTGTGAGTCATGGCGCTAATACTCACTTCTGAACTGAGGCGGTAGGGAGCTCTCGGAGCCGCCTACAATCATCCTCTTCTTGTTCTTCTCTGAAACAGTCAAACTTGTTGATCAATTTCATGCTAAAGTGTGTCAGAAATGTCGCCATTGTTAGTCATGGCGCTGATACTCACTTCTGAATTGAGGCGGCAGGGAGCTCTCGGAGCCGCCTACAATCATCCTCTTCTTGTTCTTCTCTGAAACAGTCAAACTTCTTGATGAATTGCATGCTAGTGTGTCAGAAATGTCGCCATTGTGAGTCATGGCGCTGATACTCACTTCTAAACTGAGGCGGCAGGGAGCTCTCGGAGCCGCCTACAATCATCCTCTTCTTGTTCTTCTCTGAAACAGTCAAACTTGTTGATGAATTGCATGCTAGTGTGTCAGAAATGTCGCCATTGTGAGTCATGGCGCTGATACTCACTTCTAAACTGAGGCGGCAGGGAGCTCTCGGAGCCGCCTACAATCATCCTCTTCTTGTTCTTCTCTGAAACAGTCAAACTTCTTGATGAATTGCATGCTAGTGTGTCAGAAATGTCGCCATTGTGAGTCATGGCGCTGATACTCACTTCTAAACTGAGGCGGCAGGGAGCTCTCGGAGCCGCCTACAATCATCCTCTTCTTGTTCTTCTCTGAAACAGTCAAACTTCTTGATGAATTGCATGCTAGTGTGTCAGAAATGTCGCCATTGTGAGTCATGGCGCTGATACTCACTTCTAAACTGAGGCGGCAGGGAGCTCTCGGAGCCGCCTACAATCATCCTCTTCTTGTTCTTCTCTGAAACAGTCAAACTTCTTGATGAATTGCATGCTAGTGTGTCAGAAATGTCGCCATTGTGAGTCATGGCGCTGATACTCACTTCTAAACTGAGGCGGCAGGGAGCTCTCGGAGCCGCCTACAATCATCCTCTTCTTGTTCTTCTCTGAAACAGTCAAACTTCTTGATGAATTGCATGCTAGTGTGTCAGAAATGTCGCCATTGTGAGTCATGGCGCTGATACTCACTTCTAAACTGAGGCGGCAGGGAGCTCTCGGAGCCGCCTACAATCATCCTCTTCTTGTTCTTCTCTGAAACAGTCAAACTTCTTGATGAATTGCATGCTAGTGTGTCAGAAATGTCGCCATTGTGAGTCATGGCGCTGATACTCACTTCTAAACTGAGGCGGCAGGGAGCTCTCGGAGCCGCCTACAATCATCCTCTTCTTGTTCTTCTCTGAAACAGTCAAACTTGTTGATGAATTGCATGCTAGTGTGTCAGAAATGTCGCCATTGTGAGTCATGGCGCTGATACTCACTTCTAAACTGAGGCGGCAGGGAGCTCTCGGAGCCGCCTACAATCATCCTCTTCTTGTTCTTCTCTGAAACAGTCAAACTTCTTGATCAATTTCATGCTAAAGTGTGTCAGAAATGTCGCAATTGTGAGTCATGGCGCTGATACTCACTTCTAAACTGAGGCGGCAGGGAGCTCTCGGAGCCGCCTACAATCATCCTCTTCTTGTTCTTCTCTGAAACAGTCAAACTTCTTGATCAATTTCATGCTAAAGTGTGTCAGAAATGTCGCCATTGTGAGTCATGGCGCTAATACTCACTTCTGAACTGAGGCGGTAGGGAGCTCTCGGAGCCGCCTACAATCATCCTCTTCTTGTTCTTCTCTGAAACAGTCAAACTTGTTGATCAATTTCATGCTAAAGTGTGTCAGAAATGTCGCCATTGTTAGTCATGGCGCTGATACTCACTTCTGAATTGAGGCGGCAGGGAGCTCTCGGAGCCGCCTACAATCATCCTCTTCTTGTTCTTCTCTGAAACAGTCAAACTTCTTGATGAATTGCATGCTAGTGTGTCAGAAATGTCGCCATTGTGAGTCATGGCGCTGATACTCACTTCTAAACTGAGGCGGCAGGGAGCTCTCGGAGCCGCCTACAATCATCCTCTTCTTGTTCTTCTCTGAAACAGTCAAACTTCTTGATGAATTGCATGCTAGTGTGTCAGAAATGTCGCCATTGTGAGTCATGGCGCTGATACTCACTTCTAAACTGAGGCGGCAGGGAGCTCTCGGAGCCGCCTACAATCATCCTCTTCTTGTTCTTCTCTGAAACAGTCAAACTTCTTGATGAATTGCATGCTAGTGTGTCAGAAATGTCGCCATTGTGAGTCATGGCGCTGATACTCACTTCTAAACTGAGGCGGCAGGGAGCTCTCGGAGCCGCCTACAATCATCCTCTTCTTGTTCTTCTCTGAAACAGTCAAACTTGTTGATGAATTGCATGCTAGTGTGTCAGAAATGTCGCCATTGTGAGTCATGGCGCTGATACTCACTTCTAAACTGAGGCGGCAGGGAGCTCTCGGAGCCTCCCAAAACGATTCTACGATTCTTTTGGTTCTTCTCTGAAACCGCCAATTTGGATTGATGTTTGCTTGCTATCTGATGTTATCTGAAACTCACTCTTTGGTAGGGAACTCTTTCCGCCAACATGTCTTACGGCAAGAAGAGCAAAACCAAATTATGCAGGTAAAGTTCCTGACCTACCTTTCCTCACCGGTGGCGCAGACTTCCTGCTTCCGCCCACTTTCCGGCTTGGGTGAATTCTTGGTAGGCTGTGAACTTTGCGCTCTACTGAAAGACAAAGCAAATTTTACTAAGAATTTCACAGTGAAAATGCAGAATTTGTGGCTTACGCTTTTTCCTCGCGGGCGGCACAACCTTCGGGTTTTTGCCATCGGATTTGCGCCTTCCTGCAGATCGAAAATGGTGCTCCAAGCTTGTAGAATAATTGAATAGTTTAATGTGCTAAATCTCTTTTACAGATTTACCTTTCTGGATGTCCTTTGACGACCGCGACACTTCATCTCGGCCGGCCAGGAGCTTTTTCAGCACTGAAGCGATTCAAGCATTACGCAGTTGTGAATGCAGTTATTAAACGCGTTTTAATGTTTATTGGACTGTCGAAAAACTACTCACATTCTTCTGAAACGACACTTCCTCCTTTTTTACCGGGAAAAAACTCCTCTTCTTCCTCTTCTGGATAAAATTCCTCGTGCTCTTCAGACTCTGTAAAGTTGCGGGTTTCAAAGGAAGTCCTTCAAGTGCATAGCAATCAAGTAGTTGCTATGATGTTTTGCACAATATTTGTTACTCTGTTTGCTACATCAGGTGCTACTCACCTGGTCCTCGCACTGGTCTGGCTTGGCAGCGAGTTCCAACCAGAAGCAAAACGAGCAGCAACAAGCTGCTCACCGCAGCAGCTCTGCCCTTCAGCAGCATACTCTTGCTTGAGCAAATCAAAACAGTAGCCTGCAGTTGTTGATTGTTCAACGACAAAATGCGAACTGCTACGATATTTTCTATAGCAGTTTTCGAACTGGGCGTGTGTTGGAAAGTCGGAGAAGCTCGCGGACTGGGGGCGGCAGCATAGTTATAGCAGTATAGCGTCTTCCGCTTCCAATGGCGACTCGCGAACGCATGCGGGGGGTGGAGAGAGTTCGCTGGGGTGACTTCGTGGGCAATGGCCTGGTGGCTAGCAGAGTTGGAGCAGGTGTTTCCCAGCGTAGCACTGAGGCTCGTAAACCGGGCTGTGAGCAGCAAGTGGTGGCGCCACCTCCTGCTCCGTCCAGGTCGGACCCTCCGCGTTAAGGCATCGATTCACATTCTGAAGTGAAGCCATTGTCCCTGTGCTCAATGTGCGTACCGTCCCGAAACGCTCTTCGACGACTCACACCCCCTCAGCCGAGCTTGCCAACTCAGCAAAGAAAAGCATTGATCTCTAGCGAGTAAAGCTGTTTTGTTTTAACTGCTAGCTCAGTCCACTGGTTGCCACCTCCAACACTGGGAGGGCGCTGGTTAGATAGATAGATAGATAGATAGATAGATAGATAGATAGATAGATAGATAGATAGATAGATAGATAGATAGATAGATAGATAGATAGATAGATAGATAGATAGATAGATAGATAGATAGATAGATAGATAGATAGATAGATAGATAGATAGATAGATAGATAGATAGATAGATAGATAGATAGATAGATAGATAGATAGATAGATAGATAGATGGCATAGAATGGCAGGGAACGGCATGGATTAACAGGGAACGGCATGGATTAACAGGGAACGGCATGAATCAACAGCGAACGGCATGGATTAACAGGGAACGGCATGGATTTACAGGGAACGGCATGGATTAACAGGGAACGACATGAATCAACAGCGAACGGCATGGATTAACAGCGAACGGCATGAATCAACAGCGAACGGCATGGATTAACAGGGAACGGCATGAATCAACAGCGAACGGCATGGATTAACAGGGAACGGCATGGATTAACAGGGAACGGCATGGATTAACAGGGAACGGCATGGATTAACAGGGAACGGCATGGATTAACAGGGAACGGCATGGATTAACAGGGAACGGCATGAATCAACAGGGAACGACATGAATCAACAGCGAACGGCATGGATTAACAGGGAACGGCATGGATTTACAGAGAACGGCATGGATTAACAGGGAACAGCATGGATTTACAGGGAACGACATGAATCAACAGCGAACGGCATGGATTAACAGGGAACGGCATGGATTTACAGGGAACGGCATGGATTAACAGGGAACGACATGAATCAACAGCGAACGGCATGGATTAACAGGGAACGGCATGGATTTACAGGGAACGGCATGGATTAACAGGGAACGACATGAATCAACAGCGAACGGCATGGATTAACAGCGAACGGCATGGATTAACAGCGAACGGCATGAATCAACAGCGAACGGCATGGATTAACAGCGAACGGCATGGATTAACAGGGAACGGCATGGATTTACAGGGGGCGGCATGGATTTACAGGAAACGGCATGGATCAATAGCCAGATTGATTCGGAAGCAGCAATAACTCAAACGAAAAACAAGATGTCCAATTCAAATCGGTGACCTTATAAACATAGACTATAAAAATTTCACACTGAAGGCCAAATCCTTTGGCACAAGTCGTGGATTCGGAGGGTTTAACAAAATACAAAATGGTTGAACTACTAATTTGAACAATTATTATACTGAAAGAAGGAACATGATTCTCTCAGGCATTGTCTTACGGCGCCTCCTTCTCGCGAGTTACACCGCCTTCATCTTGTGGGGATCCATCAGAATTGGCTTTGGCGCCATCGACTTGATAATCAAACCGAAAATTGAAGAATCTGACAAAGTAGAGGAATTCAATGAAGTTGACACGTTTGAGAACGACAGATGGACCTCGATAGTGTTCGGTCTGGTTAGCCTGCTTATCGGGATTCTGGGCCTCGTTGCTGTCCTGCTCAACAGACGCGCCATGTTGATGGCGGTGAGTTGAGCTATTTCAGAAGTTTGTACTTGATGAGGCTGTGGTGTGGCTAAGGGCTAAAAAATCACAGGACTCGTGATTGTTTTTTGCAAAAATCTATTAAATCATGAGCTCCGTTGTCACCATTAGCTCCCATCTGTAGCTGCCTGTCCCATCTGTACCCCCCTGTCCCATCTGTATCCCCCTGTCCCATCTGTATCCCCCTGTCCCATCTGTAGCTGCCTGTCCCATCTGTATCCCCCTGTCCCATCTGTAGCTGCCTGTCCCATCTGTATCCCCCTGTCCCATCTGTATCCCCTGTCCCATCTGTATCCCCCTGTCCCATCTGTATCCCCTGTCCCATCTGTATCCCCCTGTCTCATCTGTATCCCCCTGTCTCATCTGTATCCCCTGTCCCATCTGTATCCCCCTGTCTCATCTGTATCCCCCTGTCCCATCTGTATCCCCCTGTCTCATCTGTATCCCCCTGTCTCATCTGTATCCCCCTGTCCCATCTGTATCCCCCTGTCCCATCTGTATCCCCCTGTCCCATCTGTAGCTGCCTGTCCCATCTGTAGCTGCCTGTCCCATCTGTATCCCCCTGTCCCATCTGTATCCCCCTGTCTCATCTGCATCCCCCTGTCCCATCTGTAGCTGCCTGTCCCATCTGTATCCCCCTGTCCCATCTGTAGCTGCCTGTCCCATCTGTATCCCCCTGTCCCATCTGTAGCTGCCTGTCCCATCTGTATCCCCCTGTCCCATCTGTATCCCCCTGTCCCATCTGTATCCCCCTGTCCCATCTGTAGCTGCCTGTCCCATCTGTAGCTGCCTGTCCCATCTGTATCCCCCTGTCCCATCTGGATCCCCCTGTCCCATCTGTATCCCCCTGTCCCATCTGTAGCTGCCTGTCCCATCTGTAGCTCCCTGTCCCATCTGCATCCCCCTGTCCCATCTGTATCCCCCTGTCCCATCTGTAGCTGCCTGTCCCATCTGTATCCCCCTGTCCCATCTGTAGCTGCCTGTCCCATCTGTATCTGCCTGTCCCATCTGTAGCTGCCTGTCCCATCTGTAGCTGCCTGTCCCATCTGTAGCTGCCTGTCTCATCTGCATCCCCCTGTCCCATCCGTATCCCCCTGTCCCATCTGTATCCCCTGTCCCATCTGCATCCCCCTGTCCCATCTGTAGCTGCCTGTCCCATCCTTACAGATCATCAGCTTCCTTGCCGTAGCTATCGTCATGGACGTCATCCTGCTAGTCGTGGCATTCACCGCCACGAAGTCCCTGTCCAGAGTCAACAAAAACGCCATTGAAGAGAAGATCGTTAATCAGTTCGGA
>NIVC01000827.1:140000-295000 GCA_002269645.1 Macrostomum lignano | reverse complement strand
TTCTGCCAGAACGGAGGCAGCTGCTCGGAGGACCTGCAAGGACGGCCGGTTTGCCAGTGCCCGATGAACTTCACCGGACCTCACTGTCAGCTGGAGACTCACCCGTGCCATCGCAACGCCACGTGGTGCCGCAACGGCAGCTGCCAGACTTTCAACAGCAACGGCTCATCGGTGTGCGTCTGCGACAAAGGATTCACTGGCTACCACTGCGACCAGGATGTTGACGAGTGCCGCCTGGTGGCAGGTCTCTGCGGCTCCTATGGCGACTGCGTGAACACCGTGGGCAGCTTCAGATGCGACTGCAGGAGCGGCTTCTCAGGAGCTGTGTGCCAGTTTCAGCCGCCGGCACCAACAGCAATTCGAGCGCTGACCACGGCAAGACATGACGCTCCGCAGCCATTGAATGAAACAGTAAGTTCTTGCTGCCCTTAGGTCTAGCGTGGTATCTTGAAACAAGAAAGTCTGTATGTATTTGCGGGGCGCTTTCAGAAACCCGAAATTTACAACACCAAAATTTTACAAACCTGAAATTTCATATTTTCAAAAATTCACGCGACCTATTGCATAATACCGAAATTTCACAACCCCGAGATTTCACAACATTGAAATTTAAGAGTATATTTCGACTTTGTTAAATTTCGGGTTTGTGAAATTTCGGTGTTTTTGTGAACTGATTAGCAAACCATAAACTGAAGCCTGCGAAACAATGAGGACTGCGAGATCAAAAGATCCCTTTCAAGAACAGAACCTGCCCAAAGTGCTATGTATGGGGGAGAAAGTGAAGTTGACTTCCTGTTGAAGTGTAGTTGAAACTTTTATAGTCCTCCCGCGATAAATTTGAACATCAAATCTCAAATGAATTAAGTTTAGAGTTTGAAAAAGCACATCGTAGAGGATAAAGTATTTTATCTAATGTCAAAAGAAGAGCGAGACTGTCTGTCGTTCAGACAGTCTGTCGTTCATTCGTCGTTCAAATTTTTCTACTTAATTATCCGATTTTCACTAACAGCTCGTGATGCCAATCCTGCTGCTGGCGGTGCTGTTGATCGTTGTCTGCTCCCTGACCGCCATAGTCGCTGGCATCATGGTCTATCATCGGAAGCATTCTTCAAGAGTGGAGCTGCGCGTCAACAGGGTGGCCTACCAGCCCAGCTCGTGAGTTTTGTATATTGGACTAGCCATCTGCGCCCCCCCCCGTTGGGAGGCAATAAAGAGAAAGAAGTTATTGAATAAATTACACATACGTTTCGACCTTGTACTCAAAAGTCGCTATTGTTAATATCCTAAGAAAAATTATGTTTGAAGCAAAAAAGCATCCGCCATGAAAGCCACCTATCATATCATAGCCTAAGATATCAGATCCCCCATGAGCTTTGGCTTAAAGCATCTGAGCAACAGATGCTTTGAGCCAAAGCGTTTCAGTGATTGACCGCCATGAGCCTTGACATCTTTAGCCATTCCCCCAACGAGCTTTGAAATCTTAGCGATTCCACCATGAGCCTTGACATTTTAGCAATCCCCCATAAATATTTTATGGTTGACATGACGATTATTTTATAATTGAAGCCTACGCTCGTATAACCTCGACCCTAAAGTTTCGATTCACATCCACGAGGGCCAACCCCGAAGGCACAGAGAGTGTGTTGTCCCTGACAATGAGAAATTCAAGACCACTGCACACGCTGTGTGAGCGTGTATGTGATTGAGTGACTGCGTACAGTGTCCATGCGCTGGTGTGTGCTCAGGAGTCAACGGAATGGGCAGAGGTGTCTCAACGCTCTTGCGCCAGTGTGCCCATAAGCCTCCTAAAATAATAATTGGAATGGCAGTTTGCGGTGCTGCAGTTGCACTATTCTCCTCTGAAACAATTCGACTTGCTTGCCAGCCCGCAGCCCGTGGAATTAATGCAGCCCAGCACCGAGCCAGTTGAGAGCACCTACTACGAGGAGGTGCAAGACGAACCCAACTTAGATGTCAGCCAGCAAACCACCGGCAACTTTGCCAACTCAGCCTACGGGCGAGCTCAGGCCGAGCAAACGCAACTGATGCCTAATTCGCGAAGCTTTTCTAGGAAAAACAGCTCGGCTGGCTCGCAGCAGGCCGGGCCTCCGCCGCAGCCGCCGCCGAGGTCCTCGAACACGACGATGTCTAAACTTGGCATGGATTCCTACCTGGCGCCGAACTAAACTCAACCGCTTGGGTGACCGTCGTTATTCCTATAATGTCTGCTGAACAAAGCCATTCATCTGTTGCAATCCTGCAACTATCGGTTGGTTGAATCGATTTCAAATTCGCGCCCCAGGGTGCATTGTTAGACAAACTTTGAACAGTCTCGCTTCCTTGTATATAAATTTAGTAACATTTTAAAAGTAGTTTTTTGTCCCATTTTGAAGAAAATTTAAATTTATTGCAGTTTAACAATACTAAGTGCGGATTGTCCGGTATGAGCTTGCAGTTAACATAGTTTTGATGAAGAGCGCAGCAAATTCATATTATGAGTTAACTGGTTTGGATTGATACGTAATTGCTTCCTTCTACACTCTCATGCCACGAAATGAGTATTTAGTTTTAAATCCCTGAGGCCTTTGTTTTTTACGATAGAACTCCCTTCTAAAGGTTTTTTAATGCTCTATAGCTTGTCTTTTCAATATAAAACCGTCACACATCACAACTACAGTTGTATTGCATCTGCTTACCCACGCACAGTCATCGTTTACGACACCCCAATGCATTGCAGAATGCTTTCTTTTTCACAGAAACATCGCCACATGATGCATTGCAATCCACCAAACTGACTTGCTGGTTTTGCAATGGCAGCAGTTGAACTTGATTCTATCTCTCCTTGCACGGAGGGTAACAGAAATTATGCAGCTTGCATTCGATTCTTGTCCACAGATGGCCATAACTAGCTGTTGCGGCAAGTCTGTGCGCCCAAAGAAATGGGGCGCACATCAGCTTCATATTTATATAAGCGGCATTTTCTCCACATGCAGATCGTTTTTCTCAGTAAAAACCTGAGCTGCAGTTCAGATGTACTAATATATATTTTCATCTTATTGTCCCCGTTTAGCAGATCATATTCGCCACATGCAAGTGCCGTTTCTGAGATGGCTGGGGGCTTGACAAAGTCCTTCGTATTTAAACCCCACAGTTCCATGGCGAATCTGACGCCAATAGAGTCTTCAGTAACCGCCCATGTAGGCTGCACATGTAAACCAATGCACTATTTATATAGTTTGAAATCGAACTGTAATTTTGTTTTAAATCTGCTATTATTAAACTAAAACCGTATCGTATCAGCATTGCTGACTTCCTGTGCTTGTGCAGAGATACGAGTACTTTATTCAATTTTAGTAACCCACGTTGGCCTTGTTCAGTATGCGCGGTGATATTTTCGCGTGATGTGTTAGTCTTGCTGCTCTGACAAGCTGCGTGATTTAAACAAATTGTGCACAAACGCGGTGCCAAAAGTGTGCTAGATTTACACTTTCTCGAATGAGTTTGCGAAAATTTTATTGCCATTATAATGAATCTCTGTCATGTAATAACACACACGTGACTACTGATTGTCAGTAACAGTACACGATTGCCCATTTATTTTTTTAAATTCTGGGTTGTGCAAAGTAAAATCCAGCAAAGTCTCTCCATTATTTACACTCTGGCCAGATAAACCGGATGAACCAAACTCAGTGGATCCATGTTCTTGGCCAAACCACTTTGTCAAGAGGCGAACCTTGAGGAGTGCGCATGCAGCGGGAGACAACCGCCCATTCTGCTGGCATAACGGATTGTCATTCAACTGCTGCAGTTCAGCGCCTGACTACTCCAAGTAGGGTCCATGAAATGTTTAAAAAAATAGCCATAAATGCATAAAAATGTTCAACCAAGCAGTGGCTCGTTACATAAGTGAGACGCCCACAGTTCTCAATACTATTGAGCTGTAAAAATTCTGACTTCTGGTATTGCAAGCCGTTATGAAGCTTCAATGAGCTGCCAAATTTCCAATCAGGATGCAACTGCCGCAGCCTAATTAAAAGCTGGCACCAATTCGGCAAATAGGCTGCTGCTTTTAATGGATAAATAATCAGCGGTCCCAGTGCGTGACAACGATTGTCTGGCGAGCGCCGGTATCGTCAAATTGCTAGACAATGAGGCTCTAAAGCACGAGTGCGCTTGGCGACAGCAGAAGATAGCCTGCTTGGCGGGAAAACCCTACAATGCATGGTTATTCAACCAGTAGCCATAAATTACTGACTATCGACCTTGTCAGCCTTAAAAGTTATTTCAGACGGATATTAGATAACCTTCAGAGACTTTGTTCAACCAAAATAGTCGCATAAAGCAGATAGAAACGCATTTTCCGACACTATTGACAAGCTAAATTAGAAATTTCAGGAATTCTCTGGGACAGATATTTAACTCGTAAATCTCGTCAAGCACACCGCTTGAGCTGTCTGCTGCAGGTTGCCAAAGCTACTCGAAAATCCGTGAACTTCCAAGACCAGACATGAGTTTATTTAAAAATATATCATTTTAATCATTTTAATGGTAGTTTATTTCCAGGGGCCAATTGCTGCTATTTTATTTAAGATATTTATGCATACAGGAAGCGTTTAATCTTTCGTAGAAAACTGATATCGAAGGACGCTGCACCCGTTTTTCTTATAAATGAGCTGGCGCCCGGTAAGGAACGGATGTCCGATTTTCCCGCACAAAAGATGCACGGTGTTGCATTTATTGAATTGTAAATTTATGCAAATCGTAAACAAGACAATGACACATTGCCTTGCTTGCAGACTAAAGACTTCTCTTGCCCCCAAAGCATCGACGTAGCTCAGAAGCTGTCGGGAAAAAAGTGATTGTCATCTATGGAAGCTCTCCTCGCCATAGAATTTCTGTTGCTAGGAGGCTGGACAGCGCTGTCGTTGCCAACTCTGATGCATGAATTTCGCTACATCGGCTGCTACAAGTACGGCGACAACAGCAATCGAGACTTACGAGGACTTCAAGGCATTCGCACTATCGGTCGTTTCGCCAGGTACTGCGTCGCGCCTCTGTTTGTTTACAGCGCTACCAAAATGACGCTGATGCTCGCACAAGTGCACCGGCAACTCCTCGCAGGTCTGCGGCGGCCATTCCAAAAACTACATCTACGAAATCTTCTACGCACCGAGTGAGCGAACCTGAGGATACAGTGAGGGAAGCTGTATTTTGTATCTGTGAGAGATCATGCATGACTGGAATGTTTAGATTATGACTGACTGGATTGTGTTAGATTACGACTGACATGATTCTTTAGCTCATGCCTGACATGATTTTCTAGATCATGCCTGACATGACTGTCTAGATGTCTGGAACCGGATTGACAAAACATCGAAGTTCGAACAACATGGTTGAGATGGCATGATTGACATAGCTCTATCAAGTTGACCGTTGAGTTAAGAAATATATTTCAAACAGTTTAACCCGTCGCAGTCGGACCGACCATGACGAAGCTATCAAGCACTTCGGTGCCGAATATCTCAGTTTCCGAAAACTCCATCACTCACAGCAGCTGGGCGGTGGACAGCATCATCGAGTGCGTTGCCGCCTGCCACGACAGCCCCAACTGTCTGGCATGCGCCTTCGCACTTTCCAACCGGCTTTGCCACCAGGTGAAGTTCACGGCCGTGCCTTCTGTAGTTGCCGACAAGGCTGGTTGGGTCTGGATGAAGCTGTGAGTTATGCAGCTGGATTATGAGAAAAAAACAAAAGAACTGAACCGATGTCATGAATCGGCTTCTATGATCTTCTATGAACCTCAATCTACTCCTAGTCTAGTCTCGATGACCCTCAATGTACATCCTCAAATATCGGTCAATCCTACCTTTAATGTACTCGTACATTGAAATATCGATTAAATATATCCTCAATGTACATCCTCAATATCGATCATTGTAACCTCAATGTACATCCTTAAATATCGATCAACTGTATCCTCAAATATCGATTACTCTACCCTTATGCACATACATGTACTCAACATCGATCACTCTAACTTCAATGCACATCCTTAAATACCGATCAATTCTACCCTCAATGTACATCCTTAAATATCGATTATTCTACCCTCAATGTACATCCTTAAATATCGATTACTCTACCCTCAATGTACATCCTCAATATCGATCATTGTAACCTCAATCTACATCTTTAAATATCGATCAACTCCACCCTCAATGTACATCCTTAAATATCGATTACTCTACCCTCAATGTACATCCTCAATATCGATCATTGTAACCTCAATCTACATCTTTAAATATCGATCAACTCCACCCTCTATGTACATCGTCAAATATCGATCAACTGTATCCTCAAATATCGATTACTCTTACCCTCAATGTACATCCTTAAATATCGATTACTCTACCCTCAATGTACATCCTCAATATCGATCATTGTAACCTCAATCTACATCTTTAAATATCGATCAACTCCACCCTCAATGTACATCCTTAAATATCGATTACTCTACCCTCAATGTACATCCTCAATATCGATCATTGTAACCTCAATCTACATCTTTAAATATCGATCAACTCCACCCTCTATGTACATCGTCAAATATCGATCAACTGTATCCTCAAATATCGATTACTCTTACCCTCAATGTACATCCTTAAATATCGATTACTCTACCCTCAATGTACATCCTCAATATCGATCATTGTAACCTCAATCTACATCTTTAAATATCGATCAACTCCACCCTCTATGTACATCGTCAAATATCGATTAACTGTATCCTCAAATATCGATTACTCTTACCCTCAATTTACATCCTTAAATATCGATTACTCTACCCTCAATGTACATCCCTAAAAATCGAACGAGGGTCAGTGTAACCTTATTAACATAATCTTTCGAAATAAAAAAGATATATCAAGAAGATTCCAATCAGTTTTTTGGCTGCAATTGGTTGTCATGCAAACTGTAAATTCTTTTCTGATTTGATTATTCAAAAGTACAATTTACCTAGTCAAAATTAGCAAGTGAAAAATATAGGAGCATATGCGCATTATTTCCAGGCAAGCATCGACCCAGTTTTTGTCTGCTCATCGTGTTTAATAATAGCGTTTATGGTGCATCACTGATACTGCAGAGCGGTGCACATGGTCTCATACTTGTTGTACAGGACCATCATGAAGCCAACAAGGCCTAACGCGAACGGGATGATGATGGCCGACATCGCCGTGAACAGCCACCAGTAGCCTTCGATGCCCAGGTAGTTGTAAGTCTTGAACAAGCTGTACGAGTTGCAGTACCCGATGCTCTGCACTTTGAACTCAGAGTAAAGCGAGTCCAGACTCGAACTCACGCCCTTGTCAAGGGTGGCCTTAGCCTGGCGCAGAGTGAGGATCTGGGACTCGGAGCCGGCTACGGCGAAGCACACGTCCGCTGTGTTCTGCTCGGCGCCCGAGGCTGTGGTGGCGTGCAGAGATACCCGTTGGAATGTCAGGGTGAGGCCGCTGGAGCGAACCTTTGGGAGGGCGGGAGATGGAGGAGATGATTGCGCCTTGCACACCGGAGTTGTACAGACCCGCTAAGAGCAAAGTACATTCCGTTACACGCAGTAGATCTCAGCAAAATCGTACTCAATCCCCGGGCTTGAGACGTCCTTTTAGTTCTTTCAGCTTTCTTAAAAAAACTTATAAACTTATAACTTAAATACTTATAAGATTCGACCAGCAATCGCAGCCTTTGAGCCACAATGTCAAATGCCAAGTCGAAGTACTGGTCGCATGCCGCCCAATTGTCGGTGAAATTCTTCTGAAACACCACAGAATATACCGGTATACTCGGCAACTCGGCGTCCACAGACGGAATCTTCTGTTATGGTGACTGTGAAACACTGCTCTACTATAACTATATTCCCACACAATACTCGCAACAGCAAAGTCCCATTCTACCAGAACTTGAGAATCACTATTCGCGTCATTCGCCCGCTTTTGACCAGCCAAGCCAAACCAGCAAAATGCATCTTCTGAGAAGTGTTTCACCGATTTGTCAAATAGTATCTCAACACGGTCAACTTTTACCAGAATGTCAAACACTCTTATGGTCAGATAAAGGAGCTCAATTTAAAGCATCTTCAAAACTAAAGTGCGTCTCACCATAGCGGTGACATTGTCAATGAGCTGCTGAGCCACGCCCAGGGCCTGCACCGGGGTCATGGACACCACGTAGCGTAGTCGATTCTCCTCGCCCAGGATGTTGACCCGGACGTTGACCCTGGCAGTGCGCGACCGGCTGTCGGAGACCAGCACGTCCACGTCGAAGGTGCCGCCGATGTACGAAGCGTAGTTTAGGAAGCCGCTGCGCAGGACGCCGGCGCTTGAATCGACGCGGAATGCGCCGTCGGCTGGCGAGTTGACCTTTGACCTGTCGGCCGAGGTGAACACGCTTCGCTGCACAGAGTAGACGTGGTTCCAGTTGGACGGCAGATCGGGATCCGTCACGGCCAGTGTGGTCACCTGCGCGCGAATGAGTCAGCAAAAAATTAAACACCTTTTTAGCGTTTTTAAAGTACATGTGAACCACAGTGAGATGAAATTTGGCGTAGACTCTTGAGTACAGATGAAATTGGATTTGAAGACACAATCACACAAATTGAAAAGTACAAAATACATGCCACATGGACTGTAAAGCACCTTAGTTCTTACTCTTTTTTCTCTCCGTCTAGTTTCAGTCTTGTTATTTTCTCTCTCTCCCTCGCTGCCCTCTGATTGGCTCTTCGATGTCGCCTCTTTCTTTCATCGCGCACTCCACCCCTTCATTGTCTTATCTATACTTAACCCCCCCTTAACACCCCTCAAAAACATTCCTACGGCCGCGCAGCAGTCGGCTGAGGGCTCGTTCTCCTCTCATGTCACTTCCAATGAAATGGCTTGACCGATTAAATGAAATTAAATGATAGCCTAGATAGATTTAATGCCTGGGCCATGTCAGGTATTAAATATGTGCTTATTTAGGAATGGTTGTTTTGTTTGTTTTCAACTTTAATAAATAGTTTACTTATTTCTATACAGTACCAATCAATGATGGGTTTCTAAAGCTGCAGTTCCATAATCATGCAACCCACCTGAGTATTGTAGATGGCATCGGAGGCCAGATAGGCGATCTGCACAGCCGACTCGGCAGTGGGGCCATTGTCGTCCTCGTCCTGGACATTGACCAGCACCATCAGCTGGGACTGGTTGGCAGGCGAGGCGCTGCCTGGCGGCACCACGGGCAGGGTTGAATTGGCCATCAGGCACAGCAGGTACTGGCTGCGGGCCTCCCGGTCTATGGGCTTCACAACGCTGAGCACTCCGGTGTCGCGGCCCACCGCGAAGTAGCCAGCCTCGTTGCCGCAGGTGATCCGATAGGTCAGGCCGTTGTTGGGGCTGATGTCCGGGTCGCAGGCGGTGAAGGTGTTGATCTCGCGATTGTACACATTCTCGGGCACCACCACCGGGACTGGCTGAGTGTTGTACTGAAAATTGAAAAATTTCAAACTGCACAATGCACAACGATGGTATGTGCATGCATGTGCCCGATGGGTTATGGGGAAGTCGGTTAAAGTGCCGAATGTCACTGACAGGAATCTGGAGACCAAAGCTACCTTCAACAGCGCCACGGTAAGCTGGATCCAAGCAGCAGCCCTACCTGCAGATTGCAGCCGGCAAACACTGGCGGATTGTCGTTGATGTCGGTCAGCGAGATGGCGAACAGCACCGGGGCGAGGGTCTCCAGGCCGGAGCCGTCGCGGACAGACGCCACCAGCTGGTAGGTGGCCTGAGCTTCGCGATCCAGCCGGACTCGGCTGCTGATCCAGCCGGTGCTGGCGTTGATGGCGAACTTGGAGGCGTCCGTGCCGCCGAGCAGAAAAGTCATGTTCTCTCCGCTCGAGTCCGGGTCGCGGGCGGTCACCTGCCGGAAATGAATAGAATTATTCAGTCTGTTTTTTGTTTTATCGATGAGCCTAATTCAACAAAACTAACTGGTAAACTAATTGATGAACTAAATCCTGCATTGGCATGGCAAACTAACCCATTGCCCCGTTGAAAATGATATCTTGACAAGAACCACGAGTCATTGCAAACAACTCTCTAGTGACTCTAGCGACTCTGGAGCAACTCTTGAGACTTATAACGACTCAAACGCGTCTAATGCGACGGAGAGGCGACTTTTGCGTCTCAAACGCGTCACGTGAGTTGTATAATCGTAAGAGTCGCGAAAGAGTCGTCAAAGAATCGTTGTGTTGGCGCTTAACTTTTCTAGAGATGTGACTCTAATTCATCAAGCGCTTCGAATATACGCTCGTAACTCAGTGACTCGAGAGCGACTCCCTCCAGCACGCCTCAAATACGACTTTACGGCCCCAGAGTGACTTGCGTCGCCCCAGAGAAACGCTTCAAAGCGATTCTTGAGCGAATCTTTAACGACTTTTTGGCGCTTGTACCGTGACTTCTCGTCGTTTTAGAGTCCTCTAGACTCACTTCTTTTCAATTTTACCTATGTCATCTGCAACGACTCTATGGCGACGCAAGTGACTCTGGGCCGCTTCTTGGCTTAGGTACCGTTTTCATCGGGTGCCCTACATCGGCTGAACGAACTCCCACGCACCTGCAGTATTGGAGTCCCAATGGGCGCCTCCTCCACCGTGGCGTAGCTCCGTCCCTCGATCGGGTAGGTGACCACCGGGTTGCCTCGAGTCTCCGACACCGAGCGAACGGTAACCGTCAGCCGGTGTTCGGTGCTTTGTGGAGGCGTACCACCGTCCGTGGCCGTGACGCTGAGCACGTAGGACCTCGACGGCTTGCCCAGCAGACTGGTGGAGACGCGCAGGGCTCCAGTGGTGGGGTTCAAGCCGAAGTAGCCGAGCTCGTTTCCGCTGCGAATCGCGAATCCGACAATTCCGTTGACTCCGGAGTCCGGATCGGACGCGGTGAGTGTGATGATCACGCTGCCAGCTGGAATGTTCTCGAATATGCTCACCTCAAACGTGGGATTAGTAAAGGTCGGTGCATTGTCGTTAACGTCGGTGAGTGTTACAGTCAGTGGCACGTCGGTGTAGCGCTGCGTGGCAGCGGTGCTGGCTGTGGGGTTGTCGGTGGCACGTACCTGAAATAAACACGGCTGGCAGTTGGCTATCTTTGCCTGGAAGGCGGGGACCGGGTTCGGATTGCTTGAGTTCTGTGTGGCTGCGCTGCCGGAACTGAGCGACTGACAGTGCTGGGGGCTGTTGTGGAGCCCTTGCATGTATTAGGACCAGGAGTAACCAGGACAACAGCCAGGTAAGCCCCCAAGAATCGTCACTTATCTACCCTGAGAATCGTCACTATTCTACCCCCGAGAATCATCGCTAATTTACCATGAGAATCTTCACTAATCTAGCATGAAAATCGTCGCTAATTTACTTCGAGAATATAAACTAATCTACCCTAAGAATCGTCACTAATCTACCCTGACAATCGTCACTAATCTACTTGGAAAAACATCACTAATCTACCCTGAGAATCGTCACTTACTCGTATCTTAGTAAATTACACTGGGATAACTGCAACACACCCCAGCACTGCCAGTTGTAGGTAATTTGGCATTCCTGGGGTTCTTCCTCATTCAGGATAAAATTCAAAGTGTCCAGTTTGTCATATTGGGAAATTTGATCAAGTCGCGGATGTGCAAAAACTTGGTGCAACTGAAGTGCGTGTGCAAAAGTCGGTGAGGTTAGCAGATAAATATTTGGAACTGAATACATTTCGGTGCCACAAGTGGTGCAATGTTAACAGTTTGCGTTTGAAACTAATCTAAATGTTTAAAAAGAATTGTTGATAAATTTTATACAAACGCAATTATTACGGAATATGAGAAGCAAATTTCTCTCCAATTTTTATACCAACGACTGAGTTGAAATTCTAAAATTTGATAATCTGTGGTACACAATTAACTTTGGCCCTCATTGGGGAATTAGGGAATCAAACCCCGGCGTTCTCCATCATCATTGGCAGTTGCTAGCAGTCAGGAAAAGATTGGTACAAAGGCGATTTAAAATGCAATTTCATTGTTGCATAAGTCATTGCAACAATCATGTAAATTCATGTAAATACAGCCATGTAAATTCATTCGTTCAACATAATCCGATTCAAATTAGCGCCAAAATGAGTATAGTTAAACAAATGGTGAAAAACAAATGCAGTGCTTTAGAAAACGTAAGTACTTCTCAGGTATAAGACACCAAAGTGGTTGATTAAATTTAAAAAGTACTTTTTTACAATTTAGAACTGTCTTTGGTTTTCTAACCATTTGTTTAACTACTTCCTTTTTGGCCCGAATTTGAATTAGGCATGGTTGCAAGAGCTCGGAGTTTAACTGACGCTAAAACTGTTGTACTTTGGCTTTAAGCCTTCAATGTATGCATGGGTCATTGACGCTGAGCTTAGCTCTTAATTAATTTTATTTTTGTTCCTTTCTAGTTTGGTCCGTTCGACCTCTTCATATTAACATAGCGCAGTCACGGAAATAAATGTCTATGGGGAACATTTGTTTCACCCACAACAAAAACAGCAATCTTCGAACGTACCAGAAAGTCAAACTGCGACTTGGCCTCGCGGTCCAGCGTGACCCCCGGCGCTGGCCGGATGGTGCCGAACACCGGGTCGAGGAAGAACAGCTCAGACCCGGTGCCCCGCAGCGAGTACCTCAGCGTGCCATAGTCGCCGCTGTCTGCGTCTGTGGCAACCACCAGGCCGAACTCCTGCGGATAGCGGGTGTCCTCGGAGACCAGGAAGGCGTAAGATGAAGATAGGAATCTGCGAGTTGGTTTGAGTGGGATTTCACTGCTATTTAAGAGGTTTGGGAAGTCTCAAAGTAATTGATCTCTCAGGCGCTCTCACTCTCTCTCACTCTCTCCCACTCTCTCCCACTCTCTCTCACTCTCTCCCACTCTCTCCCACTCTCTCTCACTCTCTCTCACTCTCTCCCACTCTCTCCCACTCTCTCTCACTCTCTCTCACTCTCTCCCACTCTCTCTCCCACTCTCCCACTCTCTCCCACTCTCTCCCACTCTCTCTCACTCTCTCTCACTCTCTCCCACTCTCTCCCACTCTCTCCCACTCTCTCTCACTCTCTCTCACTCTCTCTCACTCTCTCCCACTCTCTCCCACTCTCTCTCTCACTCTCTCTCACTCTCTCTCACTCTCTCCCACTCTCTCTCACTCTCTCTCACTCTCTCTCACTCTCTCTCACTCTCTCCCACTCTCTCTCACTCTCTCTCACTCTCTCTCACTCTCTCCCACTCTCTCCCACTCTCTCCCACTCTCTCCCACTCTCTCTCACTCTCTCTCACTCTCTCTCACTCTCTCCCACTCTCTCTCTCACTCTCTCTCACTCTCTCTCACTCTCTCTCACTCTCTCCCACTCTCTCTCACTCTCTCTCACTCTCTCTCACTCTCTCCCACTCTCTCCCACTCTCTCCCACTCTCTCCCACTCTCTCTCACTCTCTCTCACTCTCTCTCACTCTCTCTCACTCTCTCCCACTCTCTCCCACTCTCTCCCACTCTCTCTCACTCTCTCCCACTCTCTCTCACTCTCTCTCACTCTCTCTCACTCTCTCTCACTCTCTCTCACTCTCTCCCACTCTCTCTCACTCTCTCCCACCCTCTCCTACTCTCCATCGCACTCGCCATACTCCTCCCCCACTTCCCCAAAACGCGGCTCAGCCACTCACACGGGCGGATTATCGTTGATGTCCTCGATGATGACGTAGACAGTGCAGAGCGCCGTGGTGTTGGCGCTGGTGCGGGCCTCCACAATCACCGACAGCCGCTTGTTGATCCGGTTCTCGTAGTCCAGCACTTTGTTCAGCGTCAGGGTGCCGGTGCGCGAGTCCAGCGTGAAGGCGCTCTCGCTGTCCGATCCGGGGATGACGCGGAAGTTGGTCACCTTCTCGTTGGTGGACGGGTCGCTGGCCACCAGGGTGATGATGGTGGTGCCGACTGGGAGGCCCTCCGGCATCGGCACCAGGATCTGCGGGCTGGACACGGACCAGGGCGCGCTGAACACCGGCGAGCGGGAGCTCCGCTGGGTGATTTGGATCACCACCGTGCTGGTGGCGGTCTGGATCGGCGGCAGCTCGGCGTTGAGGTCGCGGACCACCGCCACCATCTGGACCTGGGCGACGGCGTCGCGGTTCATCACCAACTGGGTGGTGATGAAGCCGCTGCTGTTCATCTGGAAGGCGGCCAGATAGTCGAACGGAGCCCGGGACGTCACCGGGATGCTGAATGGATTCATGGCGGTGATGGAGGTGGGATTCACGGTGAACTCCAGGCGAGCGTTGCTGTCCTGATCGCTGGCGTTCACGAAGCCCACCAGGCTGCCGATGGGGGTGTCCTCGACAATCTGGAAAATGTACAGCGGCTGGAAGAAGAACGGATTCTTGTTGTTCGCGTCCAGCACGGTGACGTAGACGGAGGCCACGTCGGACTGGGTGGGCGCGCCGTTGTCTCTGGCCACCACCTGCACATAGAAGAGGCTGCCCTCCCGGTTGATGTCGAAATTGTTGGTCCTGGCCACGCTGAGCTCCCCGGTGAGGCTGTTGATGGTGAACTTCTCGACGCTGCCCGACTGCAGCTGGTAGGTGATCCTCTTGTTGGTCTCCGCGTCAATGTCAGCATCCGTGGCCGTCAGAGTGGCGATGATGGTGCCCTCCGCCGTGGTCTCCTTGATCACCGCCGAATAGTTCTTCGGATTGAAGATGGGCGGGTTGTTGTTGATGTCGCGGAGGCTGATCTCAACAATGGTGGTGGCGTTCAGCGGCGGGTCACCTTCGTCCTGGGCCAGCACGTGCAAAATGAAGCGTCCGAAGGTGCCGGACGGAGTGTCCGTGAAGTTGAAGCCGCCAGACCGGGTGATGATAAGCTCGCCGTTGAGCAGGCTGGAGTTCTGGTTGACGATGCGGAACCCATTGTCCGGCGTGTTGCCGCTGATGATGCTGAATTTGATCGGCACCGTCGTGTCCGTGTCGTTTGTCTTGAGCACCAGCGGCGGGATGAGAATGGTGGACTGCTCATTGATGGTGGCGGTGTAGCGGTCCTGGCTGAAGTATGGCGCCTTGTCATTATAGTCCTGAACGTTGATATAGACTACAGCGGCAGATGACAGTCCGCCGCCGTCGGTCGCGACCACCGTGACGCTGAACTCCTTCTCGATGTCGTAGTTGAGCGGCTTGGCCAGATTCAGCTGGCCAGTCGTGGCGTTGATTGACAGTTTGTCGGCGTTCGACCCGCTGAGCGAGTGGGTCACCTCGCCGAGCAGGCCGGAGTCGCGGTCGGTGGCGCGGACGTGGCCGACCAGCCAGCCGACCGGGCGAATCTCCAGCACGCTGAACCTGTGGGCGGTATGTGCGTGCATGCAGTTGGCTTGCTTTCGTAAGTGTAAAAGGACCTCAATCCCAGGGGACCTTTTACACTTTCCTAGAAAACCATGAAAAGTACACACAGATGAGCGATAGGCACCGTGGCGCAACGCCGTCTGTGACATCTGTGATGGCCTAGGCTGTGGATCCTCTGAACACTCGGACGCGTACGTATGCATGCATCATATGTACGTATCTTTAGTGCCACAGCATGCCTGGCAAAGGTGGGGCCAGGAGCCCAAAAATATATAGTAAAACCGGACCCATTATGGACACATCTGATCTTTTTCTGTTTGCCCCTCGAGAGCCACTTCCCAGTGCAGAATCACATCGAACGACACTTCCCAGTGCAGAATCACATCGAACGACACTTCCCAGGCTTTTTGTCTACTAGCTCGTATAAACGTTGCCCAATGCTGGAAGCGAACTACTCACTGAAAAAACGAGGAATTGCCCCCAAAGGTGGGGGCATTATCGTTGATGTCAGTCAGCCGAATATAGACAGTCGCCGAGGAAGAGAACTTCTCGGTTGTGCCGGCCTCCTGGAGCAGCAGCACCACCGCATGCTCTCGGTAGGCAGGCACCTCGTAGTCCAGCTTGGTAGAGTCCATGACCAGCAGGTTGCAGGTGCCCTGGCCAACCACTGTGCTTGGCGTGATAGCGAACACGTTGGCGTACGTGGACGACTGCACGGACACGTTCATCGTGTTGTACCTGGACGTGCCGTCCGCGTCTCGCACCAGAATGTCCAGGCCGCCGATGACGGACAAGTTGGCGAGATTCTCCGGCGTCGTCACGTTGAAGATTGGCCCGTCGACGAATGCCGGAATGTTGTCGTTGATGTCGATGACGATTATCTCGACTGCGTTCTGCCTTACCGCGTCAGTTTTTGTGGTGTTCGACTTCGAGTAAATCTCCGTGGCGCTGATGTTGAAGCTGTAGAAGTTGCCGTACCAGGCCTCGCGATCCAGCACCGCGCCCGGCTTCAGCACCAGCTCGCCCCGGTAGTACACCGAGCTGAGCAGCGGGTCCAGCGTTGCTTTGAAAAGGAAGGCCCCGATCGGGTCGTTGACGATGTCAAGCACCACTGGCCGGCCGAGGTTGTCGCCACCGTCGCCGTCGCGGGCCTCAACGTAGCCGAGCGCGGACACGACGGTGTTGTTCTCGGTGATGGTGAAGCTGATGTAGCGGTCGCGGAACACCGGCGGCGTGTCCTGGGCGTCGCCGATGGTGACGATGACGTTGACGGTGCGGTTGAGCGGGTTGGTGGCGCTACTGTCCTTGGCCAAGACGGTGACGATGTAGTAAGTGTCCTGCTCGTAGTCCACGGGCTCGACCAGCATCAGCGAGCCCTGGTACCGATTGGCGGCCAGTCGGGTCTGGAAGAGGTGGAACTTGGCGCAGTTAATGCAGCTGAGCGTCAGCTCGGCGTTGGTTCCGGCGTCTGAGTCGGTGGCCACGATGCCTGAGTAGAACACGGTGCCGTTTGGAGCCGCTTCCGACACGCTGGCGGAATACGGTTGGCCTTCAAACTGCGGCTGATTGTCGTTGACGTCCAAGATGGTGATGGTGATGGCGGCTTCGATGGATAGAGAGGCTGGGTTGTATCTGGCCCGCACTGTCAGCAGCACCGTGTCTCTGCTGGCCGGGTCTATGGTCTGTGGGTGTGGATGAAATGCGCTGACTCTTGTTCTCACAGCCACTATGCACCGTCTTTGGGTGCATAAGTATCAGGCAGAGAAAGCCCGAGGGTGTCATGGTGGTGGTGGTGGTGTCAGGACGTCATCAGGATGCCTAAATGCTAGCAGGGTTTAGGACGTTAGCAGGACGCCAGGATGCCAGCTGGGTGTCAGGATTATTACATGTGGCAGGGTGCCAGGTCGCTAGCAGGGTGTCAGGACATCAGCAAGGGTAAAGGTCGCTAGCAGGGTGTCAGGAAATCAGCAAGGGTGTCAGGATGCTAGCAGGGTATCAGGACATCAGCAAGTGTTTCAGGATGCTAGCAGAGTGTCAGGGCATCAGCAAGGGTGTCAGGACGCTAGCTGGGTGTCAGAACATCAGCAAGTGTGTCAAGATGCTTGCAGGGTGTCAGGACATCAGCAAGGGTGTCAGGATGCTAGCAGGGGTGTCAGGACGCTAGCAGGGTGTCAGGACGTCAGCAGGGTGTCAGGACGCTATCAGGGTGTCAGGATTGCATTTAGCCCCGCAAAGGCCCTGCTAACGAGGGCAGGTAACGCACCTCTCTGTCGATGATCCTGGCCATGCTCAGCACTCCAGTCGTGGTGTTCACATTGAAATTATCGCTAACCGCTTCGTAAGTCACCCGAGCACTGTTGTTATTGTAGGTAGCGGCCAGGGTGCAGAGCCGAGTTCCCACTGGGATATTTTCCTGCAAGCCTAGCTTGAAAGTGGCGCTGCAGTCGTTTACCCAGACTAGCTGTCCGAGGCAAGAAGGAATTCCTGCTGCTGCTACTAGAAGCAACGCAACAGAAATCAGCGGCTTCATTCTCCTTGGTCGCTTAGGTTTCTTTTAGTTTGATCTTCTTCAGCGCGTGAGAAAACGATGGAAGCCGCAGAGAAATTCACAATTAGCCCAGAGAGACCCACCCAAGATAATTTAAACAGGGTGCGCCACAATGCGCCTTACAAAAGTGTCTCTGCAACAGCAACAGCTGCCCGCCCACCCACTGTAGAAGCGCAGAATTCGCACTGGCGCACCCAATGTGAGAAGACTCAAATTCAAGCCCGTCTGCCCCTGCTTCTCAGCCTATCCCGGCCCATTGCATGAAGAATAGAGGAGCGTACATTGTTCAGTGAAGCAAAGGACAGGCCGCGTGTTTTATAGCATTGAAACTGCGCTTGCAAGGCCATTCAGTGCAGATTACACACGCGACTACTTCTATTAGTAGCGGATGGGCTCGCTTCAATCATCCTCCTAGAAATTTCATGAACTCAAAAGGTTTGTTTTAAATCTTTCGAAAACGAAGTCAGCTGAGAGTTTCCAGCCTATGAAGTGTCCAGTCTGTGAAGTGTCCAGTCTGTGAAGTGTCCAGTCTATGAAGTGTCCAGTCTGTGAAGTGTCCAGTCTGTGAAGTTTCCAGTGTGTGAAGTGTCCAGTCTGTGAAGTGTCCAGCCTATGAAGTTTCCAGTGTGTGAAGTGTCGAGTCTATGAAGTGTCCAGTCTGTGAAGTGTCCAGTCTATGAAGTGTCCAGTCTGTGAAGTGTCCAGTCTGTGAAGTTTCCAGTGTGTGAAGTGTCCAGTCTGTGAAGTGTCCAGCCTATGAAGTTTCCAGTGTGTGAAGTGTCGAGTCTATGAAGTGTCCAGTCTGTGAAGTGTCCAGTCTGTGAAGTGTCCAGCCTATGAAGTTTCCAGTCTGTGAAGTGTCGAGTCTATGAAGTGTCCAGTCTATGAAGTTTCCAGTGCGTGAAGTGTCCAGTCTGTGAAGTGCCCAGCCTATGAAGTGTCCATAGTCTGTGAAGTGTCCAGTCTGTGAAGCGTCCAGTATGTGAAGCGTCCAGTATGTGAAGTTTCCAGTGTGTGAAGTGTCCAGTCTGTGAAGTGCCCAGCCTATGAAGTGTCCATAGTCTCTGAAGTGTCCAGTCTGTGAAGCGTCCAGTATGTGAAGTGTCCAGTCTGTGAAGTGTCCATAGTCTTTGAAGTGTCCAGTCTGTGAAGTGTCCATAGTCTTTGAAGTGTCCAGTCTGTGAAGTGTCCAGTCTGTGAAGTGTCCAGTCTGTGAAGTGTCCAGTCTATGAAGTTTCCACAGTCTGTGAAGTGTCCAGACTGAAGCGTCCATATTTTGTGAAGTGTCCAGACTCCACAGTGTGAAGTGTCTATTGAGTCAGAAGTGTGCTCAGCTTTACAAAAGTTCTCCCAAAAACTCTGGCAATTTTCTTAGAAATAAACAAACAAGAAAGCCAGATCTGGATGCAAGTTTAACTTCCAGCACACTGGAATTTGTCCCATAAAGGCGCGTCAGTCACGTGTTTTCCGTCGTCAATTAGATTTATTTTATTCAATCAGAGAACAAAAAAATGCGCTTACAGCTTCAATTCGGATTTCTCAGTGACACCATCAGTATGGCATTTTCCTAACCAACTGAGCATTTGAAGGCTTGCTTTTCACTGTCTATGGCTCAAAAGGCGGCCGCCTGTGAAGCCGGATTCTCCCACTGAGGTCCTAGGCTCGATTGGCTTGGAAAATGGTCTATACTTTTCGGTTTATAGTTAAAGTCGCATTAAAGCATTTAGCCTGCTGTTATTAACGAATGACTCGATTGACTTCAGAACTCATCATCAAAGGAAGACTCCTCCAGCATCCACACAGATGAAGCCGCTCTTCTGTTCAGTCGGTCATCCAGGCCGGTTGAACCGGCACGAGCTGGTCTCGCAGCTGACCAGGTCGGTTCGCGACGGGTACACCACCCGGAGGCCGCCCTCCCAGTCCAGCGTGCGCACCTGCTCGATGGCCAGCCCGGCCTCGTTCGCGGGGTCGTCTTTCAGGGCTGAGGACAGCAGCCAGGAAATGAGCTGCTCCATGGCCTGCTTGCACAGCTCCAGGCGGCTGTGCCCGCTCACCTGCGGTGCAGGTTGGCGTGGGCTGGCTGAGGGGCGATTCTCATGGGATGGCTGAGGGGCGATTCTCATGGGGTGGCTGAGGGGCGATTCTTATGGGATGGCTGAGGGGCGATTCTCATGGGGTGGCTGAGGGGCGATTCTCATGGGGTGGCTGAGGGGCGATTCTCATGGGGTGGCTGAGGGGCGATTCTTATGGGATGGCTGAGGGGCGATTCTCATGGGGTGGCTGAGGGGCGATTCTCATGGGGTGGCTGAGGGGCGATTCTCATGGGGTGGCTGAGGGGCGATTCTCATGGGGTGGCTGAGGGGCGATTCTCATGGGGTGGCTGAGGGGCGATTCTTATGGGATGGCTGAGGGGCGATTCTCATGAGCTGGCTGAGGGGCGATTCTCATGGGGTGGCTGAGGGGCGATTCTCATGAGCTGGCTGAGCGGCGATTCTCATGAGCTGGCTGAGGGGCGATTCTCATGGGGTGGCTGAGCGGCGATTCTCATGAGCTGGCTGAGGGGCGATTCTTATGGGGTGGCTGAGGGGCGATTCTCATGGGGTGGCTGAGGAGCGATTCTCATGGGGTGGCTGAGAGGCGATTCTTATGGAGTGGCTGAGGGGCGATTCTCATGGGCTGGCTGAGGGGCGATTCTCATGGAGTGGCTGAGGGGCGATTCTCATGGAGTGGCTGAGGGGCGATTCTCATGGAGTGGCTGAGGGGCGATTCTTATGGGGTGGCTGAGGGGCGATTCTTATGGGGTGGCTGAGGGGCGATTTTTTTGGGCTGGCTTAGGGGCGATTCTTATGGGGTGGCTGAGTCATTAGGCGATTCCAGGCGCGGACGCCCTCACCTTCAGCAGCAGATTCCCCTCACCTCCAGCAGCAGATTCCCCTCACCTCCAGCAGCAGATTCCCCTCACCTCTAGCAGCAGATTCCGGGTCTCCGGGCCGATCCTGCTGAGCTCGGCATTGGTGATGGGCGGCAGGGACAGCACCCGCTGGTCCCGGTCCAGAAGCACTGGGTAGGCCGGCCGGCCCTCCAGCAGGGACAGGTAGCGGTGCACCCCGGACACCGTGTTCCGCTTCTTCGCCTTCCGCTCGTCCTCGGCCTCCTGACGGAGCCGGCGGAACAGCTCGGCGGCCGATTCCTCTTTGGCCGACTTGAGCGGCCGGAACACGATCTCGGCCGGTGGCCGGGCCTCGAAGGTCAGGGGGAAGCGGATCTTGTCCAGATCGTGGCTTGCCACCGTCAGCTTCTGCCGCCGGTCGGCGAGGCCGTCGTGCAGCGCCTGCTGGCAGGCCAGGAAGGCTTTGAAGCGGCCTGGCGCGCTGGCCAGGTCGATGTTGCGGACGGCGCACAGCACCAGGTAGGGCCGCACCTCCAGCACCGACTCGTGCAGGCGGGCAGTCAGGTCCGACTCAGGGCGCCAGTGCCGGATGTCGATCTGGTGAGGAGGGGGGTACCAGCTGCTCAGCATTAGCTGGCTTATCTCTTAAACCTAAGTCACTCATCTGTCACTCACTTATCTATCATTGGACCTGTCACTCACTTATCAGTCACTCACTTATCTGTCACTCACTTATCTGTCACTCACTTATCTGTCACTCACTTATCTGTCACTCGGCCAGTCACTCACTTATCTGTCACTCGGCCACCAGTCACTCACTTATCTGTCACTTGACCTGTCACTCACTTATCTGTCACTCCATCAGTTACTCACTTATCTGTCACTCACTTATCTGTCACTCGGCCAGTCACTCACTTATCTGTCACTCGGCCACCAGTCACTCACTTATCTGTCACTTGACCTGTCACTCACTTATCTGTCACTCCATCAGTTACTCACTTATCTGTCACTCGACCAGTCACTCCACCTGTCACTCGAACAGTCACTCCACCTGTCACTCGACCAGTCACTCCAATTGTCAATTACTTGGATTTGTCACTCAAATTCCACTCCTGCCCCCCATCTTAAGCCAGAATCCCAGACTGCACGTACCGTGGCGGCTTCAGCTTCATCAGCATCGTCTCCATCGCCAGTCTCGGACTCGAGTCGCTGCTGCTGTTGTTGCTGCTTTTTCTGCTTCTTGCCAGCCGCCTTGGCTGTGGCCTGGCCCGGCCTGGAGGCGGCGGTCTTGCGCAGGTACTCCAGCACCGAGGCGCACTGCACCTTGTCGTCTTCCAGCATCTTTTTCAAGCGGCGATCGGCAATTTTATTACCTTTGAGGTTGAGCTCGCGCAGCTTGGCGCAGCCGCTCACGTCGGCTGGCAACTCGGTGACCCGGTTGTTCTCCAGGTCCAGCACCCGCAGGCACGGCAGGCGCGACAGCGAGGGCGGCAGGGCCTGAGCGGGCAGCGGGGACTCTGACTGCACCTGTGGGGCCTCTGACTTCACCTGTGGGGACTCTGACTGCACCTGTGGGGACTCTGACTGCACCTGTGGGGCCTCTGACCGCACCTGTGGGGACTCTGACTGCACCTGTGGGGCCTCTGACTGCACCTGTGGGGCCTCTGACTGCACATGTGGGGACTCCTCTGACTGCACCTGTGGGGACTCTGACTGCACCTGTGGGGACTCTGACTGCACCTGTGGGGACTCTGACTGCACCTGTGGGGACTCTGACTGCACCTGTGGAGACTCTGACTGCACCTGTGGGCCTCTGACTGCACCTGTGGGGACTCTGACTGCACCTGTGGGGCCTCTGACCGCACCTGTGGGGACTCTGACTGCACCTGTGGGGCCTCTGACTGCACCTGTGGGGCCTCTGACTGCACATGTGGGGACTCCTCTGACTGCACCTGTGGGGACTCTGACTGCACCTGTGGGGACTCTGACTGCACCTGTGGGGACTCTGACTGCACCTGTGGGGACTCTGACTGCACCTGTGGAGACTCTGACTGCACCTGTGGGCCTCTGACTGCACCTGTGGGGCCTCTGACTGCACCTGTGGGGCCTCTGACTGCACCTGTGGAGGGAATAGCTCAAAGACTCTAGCTCTATCTACTGTACCGGTACTGTAACTCGCATTTAAAAAAGGAAACATCAAAGACACAAGGCCCAACCTCAATGCTGTTATTGTTGGCTCTGATTGACAGTAAACTTGACAACTCAGGCCGGTCGATACCATCAGGCAGAGCTGTCAATCTATTGTTGCTCAGGTACATGTCCAGCAGGTGAGACAGAGGTCCCAGTCGCGGCAGGCTCTCCAACTGATTATTAGACAGGTTCAGCACCTGAAAGAGTGGTTTTTAAACTTGTTTAATTGACATATCTCACCCAGGCCAAGAAAGTGAATTTGAGGCGTTTGCAGTCACTCTTCAGCGATCCATGTCACGGTAACGGCTGTGAATCGCAAGACAACCCCCCAAGGTGAATTTTCGTGCATTGACACGCAGCTCATGAGCTCACTGATTTCATTTCAACAGTGCTTTTATTTAATTCCATCTCACAGAATTGCGCGCACCTCAAGCTGCAGCAGGTCAGTCAGCAAGTTATCCGGCAGACACACCAGCCGGTTGTTGCTCAAGTCCAGGTGCTTCAAGGTGGCCAACTGCGCAAAGGTGGCTGGCAGGGCAGCCAGGCGATTCTCATACACGCACAGCTTGGTCAGTGCCGGCAGCCGGATCCCGCCATCCGGAGTCGGCAGCTGCTCAAGTGCGGTCTTGGAGATGCTGAGAAAGTTCAACGACTCCAGCTGCAGCACCAGCGGGTCCAGGCCTTCCGTCTCGATGCGCTGAGCAACCTCGGGACCGCTCAGCACCAGCTCGTGACGGCCCTCTTGCTGGACTTTGCTCACCTCCTCCCAGGGCATGCTGCTGCTGCGGCTCTGACTGATGCGTTTGTCTGATTACTGTCACAATGGGATGCTGCGGGGAAGCATGCAAAAACGTGGGAATAACTGTTCGATGCTTGTCTGCTCCGTTATTAATAGCAAAATGCGCAAAATATTAGGTGCAATCACCCCCGAGACACGAGATACGGGATTATGAGACTTGCTCATCCCAAATGATAATCTCTCATGAGATTTGCTCATCCCAAATGATAATCTCACATGAGATTTGCTCATACCAAAGGATAATCTCTCATGAGATTTGCTCATACCAAAGGATAATCTCTCATGAGATTTGCTCATACCAAAGGATAATCTCTCATGAGATTTGCTCATACCAAAGGATAATCTCTCATGAGATTTACTCATCCCAAAGGATAATCTCCCATGAGATTTGCTCATACCAAAGGATAATCTCTCATGAGATTTGCTCATACCAAAGGATAATCTCTCATGAGATTTACTCATCCCAAAGGATAATCTCCCATGAGATTTGCTCATATCAAAGGATAATCTCTCATGAGATTTGCTCATCCCAAAGGATAATCTCCCATGAGATTTGCTCATATCAAAGGATAATCTCTCATGAGATTTGCTCATTTTAAAGGATAATAAATATCTCATGAGACTAGCTCATTTCAAAGTATAATCTCTCATGAGATCTACTCATCTCTAACGATAATCTCCCACTGAGACCTGCCCCTCTCAAAGAGCCCCACAATTGCACCAATAATACTATAGGTCAACATAAATAACAAATTCTTCAACACCAACTATTTAATACTGCAAATTGCAACAAAAAAACTTCGTGTTTTTTTTTAAGAAAAATTTTGTCCAATTATTTATTTGCAAAAAAACTGACAGAAAGAATTTCAAGGCTGGCTGTGAGACTTTTAATTCTGCAGATAATTTTGAATGAAAGAAGTGTTAGGAGTGGACAAAGCACTGAATTTACACACAATATACAGGTTAAGTCTGAATGCACTGGGTTGGAATAGTAAGTTAATAATTTTATCAAACAACAATAATAATATTGCACAATTTGAATAAGCTTACACTTTGGTAGAGACAGCAATATAAGAAAAAATGCGACAAATATACTACTGACTGAGAATTTGTAGAGTAATATATGCATATAATTTCAATGTAGATATTTAATGCAGGTAGATGGGATGTGTAGACATAATGGGACAAGTAAGAGAGCTTTGCTCCAAATTTCTAATCGCATTATGGGGGACATTGTACACGGACAAAGAACTGAGTCAGGCACAAAGACTTGCAATTCTGCGTGTTTTATTTGAGCAGACGAAGCTCAACAGGAAATACTGGCAACTGGAAAAAAACAAGAGAACTTGACGAATAATCAGCACTAAAATTTGAGCACACCAGAGCAGCAGGCTTATTGAGCCTCAAACACTGATGTGTAAGGGTATAGGAACCTTCAACTGCCGCGGCGAACAAGACAAAACAAACAAACGAACGAACAAAAAACACCACTTCAAGTTTGAGCACGCTACTGGACGCTGGCTCAAGGATCGCCGCCTCCTCGGTGATAAAATGGCGAGGGCAGGTCGCCACCCGCCATCTCCAGCTCCATCGCGCGAACAATCGCGGCAAAGTTATTCCTCTCCGTCATCTTGGTGGTGGCGTACTCCCTGAGCATGTTGCACATGCCCTCCAGCACCGCCATTCTCAGGCGCAGCGTGTACCGGAATGACCGCTGCGACCTGTAGCAGGCCCGGTCGAACCGGACCCGCTCTAGCTCGATCTGCCGGCACACCTGGGCAGGAGGTGCGGGGAGCGGGGAATCTGAGGAGATCCTGGAGGGGAATCTGAAGGGTTCTGAGAGAGGAATCTGAAGGAATTCAATAGGGGAATCTGAGGAGATCCCAGAGGGGAGTCTGAGTAGATTCCGGGGGGAATCTGTAGGAATATGAAGGGATCTCAGAGGGGAAGCTGAATGGATCTTAAAGGAGAATTTGAAAGATTCTGAGAGAGGAATCTGAGTAGATCTGAGAAGATGAGAGCGGAAGCTGAGGAGATATGACGGGATATGAGAGGGGAATCTGGGGAGATCCCCGAGGGGAATCTGGGGAGATCCCCGAGGGGAATCTGGGGAGATCTGAGAAGATGAGAGGGGAATGTGAGGAGATCTGAGAAGATGAGAGGGGAATCTGAGGAGATCTGAGAAGATGAGAGGTGAATCTGAGATCTGAGAAGATGAGAGGGGAATCTGAGATCTGAGAAGATGAGGGGAATCTGAGGAGATCTGAGAAGATGAGAGGGGAATCTGAGATCTGAGAGGGGAATCTGAATGAATCTGAGATCTGAGAGGATATCAGAGGGGAATCTGAGAGGATATAAAAGGGGAATTTGAGGAGATCTGAGAGGATATGAGGGGAATCTGAAGGGATTCAAGAAGGGAATCTGAAAGGGAACGAAGAGGGGAATCTGAGGGGTGTCCGAGAGTGGGAAATGGTGGGATCTGATTAGGGAATCTAAGAGGGCCTAAATGAAATAATCGGGCGATTGGGCGAAGAATCTCACGGGATCTGAGATCTGGATTTCGAATGATCCCCTAAAAAAGCTGCTACAGAAAGGATCTGAAAATTTTACTCCAGCTCGATAAGCCGCACTCTCTCACCTGTTTGAGCTGCGACTCGGCAGCGGCAATCAGGATGTCGCTCCTGCGCAGCATTCTCAGCATTGTGTCGCGCAGCTTCGCCCTGGACACTTCCTCGTTGATGTGTGCCGAGTAGAGTCCTCCGCTGCTGCCGGCGCCTGCGGAGGCATCGGTGTCGTTGCTGATGTCAGCATCGGCCGGTACCCCTGCCGCTGCCTCTGCTGCTGCTGCCCGCGGCAGCTGGTCCGGCACGCCAAATCCCATTGTCTGGCGCTGGTCGACAGGCGGCTGGCTGTTTGAGTCGTCGCTGAGCAGAGCGGCGGATGGCGGCGCTGGCGCTGGCAGGCGGTGCATGGCTGCGGGGATCTGGGATATTATCCAAGGACTGGAAAATACATGCTGTGGACCAGCTAGGTAACGGGGGATTACGAAGGGGATGGGGATTATAAATAGGATGGGGGGTTTTCTAGGGATCAGGGATTATTTATGGATTAGGGAAAACCTAGGGATCAGGGAATATCTAGGGATTAGTGACAATCTAAGGATCAGGGACTATCAAGGGATGGGGATCTAGGGATGGGGGACTATCTAGGTATCATGGACTATCTAGGGAGCAGGGAATATCTGGGGATCAGGGACTATCTAGGGATCATAGACTATCTATCTAGGGATCAGGGAATATCTAGGGAGCAGGGAATATCTGGGGATTAGGGACTATCTAGGGATCATAGACTATCTATCTAGGGATCAGGGAATATCTAGGGATGGAGGACTATCTAGGGCTTAAACCTCAGCATTTCAGCTTCAACAAGTTTTACAAACACAAAACAGTTTAGCAAACTACTCTAAGTAAAAATAAAGTTAAATTTCGCAATAATTTGCGCCAGAGGCTTTGATTACGCAATACTTTATTAGTAAATCAGTAAATTATACTAGCTAAAGAGCTGCGTTAACAATTAGATTAACAAATAATTATCAGACAATATAGGATTAACTTGATTCACAATTGCACTAGCTGTTTATATATCCTAACTAAAAAGCTCCTCATGAATATGACAATAAATCTGCTTTGGCCTGAGGAAAGCCCTCAGACAAATGAAATCAACAATCAGATTGATCATGCAGCAGCTCGCGATCGAAAGCAAACTCGCCAAGACCCTGGCCGCACTGGGCCAGCTGGGAGGCCAGGTCGGACAGGCGCTTCAGACAGCTGGCCTGGGCATCCAGGCACTCACCTTCGATGAAGTCCTGGGGAGTTGTGAGAAACTGGAGTTTGTATTTAGAAAGTGGGCTCTTTTATGTGCCAGACGTATTAAATCTTAGGCACTGACTAAAAATAAAGGTTCCATAATTATACTTCAGGTACCAGACTGATTATCCAGGCACCAGACTATTATCCAGGCACCGCATTAATAATCGAGGCACCATTTTAATAATCCAGGAACCATATAATTAATCCATGCACCATATTGATTATCCAGGCACTAATTATCCTGGAACGAGATTGATTATTTAGGCACCAGACTGATTATCCAGGCACTACACTGATTATCCAGGCACTACACTGATTATCCAGGCACCAGACTGATTATCCAGGCACTACACTGATTATCCAGGCACTACACTGATTATCCAGGCACTACACTGATTATCCAGGCACCAGACTGATTATCCAGGCACTATATTGATTATCCAGGCGCTACACTGATTATCCAGGCACCAGACTGATTAACCAGGCACTAAATTGATTATCGAGGCACCAGACTAATTATCCAAGCACTACACTGATTATCTGCAGGCACTATATTGATTATCCAGGCGCTAAACTGATTATCCAGGCACTAAACTGATTATCGAGGCACCAGACTAATTATCCAAGCACTACACTGATTATCCAGGCACTATATTGATTATCCAGGCGCTAAACTGATTATCCAGGCACTACACTGATTATCCAGGCACCAGACTGATTATCCAGGCACCAGACTAATTATCCAGGCACCAGACTGATTATCCAGGCACCAGACTAATTATCCAGGCACCAGACTGATTATCCAGGTACCAGACTAATAATCCAGGCACCAGACTAATTATCCAGGCACCAGACTGATTATCCAGGTACCAGACTAATAATCCAGGCACTACACTGATTATCCAGGCACCAGACTAGTTATCCAGACACCAGAATGATTATCTAGGCATTACACTAAGTATCAAACCACCAGACATATAATCCAACACCAGACTAACAATGCTGGCATAAAGCAAAGCAATTTAAAATTTAATAATATAAATTGTATTAAAATAATTCTCACCAGAAAATGTGCATCACCAGCAGAATCGCCAATGGAGTGCAACTGCAACAGAGCAGCATTTACAGTCTTCTCCATTTCTAATGCCTGCTGTACCAACTGTAATCCCACTGCAGTGCTGGAGACTGTGACGGGAGCAGGAGGTTTGCCAATATCAGCTAGAATCAACTGGCCTCCCCTCACAGTCTGATAGGCCATCAGGCGTTTAGCTTGTTGCCGACTTGCATTGGCTCTGATTTGGAAAAATTTGTGCAAGCCAGGCAGAGCAATGTCTGAACGATTGCAATGCCAAGCTAAACCAGTGTAGGCATAGGCTGTGTAAAGCTGAACATTGATCTGCTTGTTCAAAGACACCTCACACTCTGGTGCATAGTTTTGACGACAAGATGACATGAATTTCAGTTGAATAAGCTTTGATATAAAAGCTGTAATAAATAAGCAAGCTAAACTATTTCAAGTCATGACAAAACACAAAATTCTTAGAAATTTTTGGTGAAAATTGATAAGTTATATAATATTGTATCCTCAGAAAATGATCATGGCAATATTTTTGCTTCAATGAACTTTTAGTTAATATCCATACAACTAAATATTTTTAAATCTAGTTATATAATATAATTTATTCTTAAATTGAACTCTAAAGGTGTTTTCCACATATACCTTTTACTCCTATTTGCATATTCCTTTCATATATATAAGGGGATTCATATGTACAACCCCCAAACTTAGGGGACTGCATACCCCACCCCCTAAGTTGCCTCTGGTTAGAACTTAGCCTAGCTATCTCTAGTTGCAACTTAGTTGTTCTTGGTTACAACCTATAGTCTAGATTATGGTGGATGCATGCCCAAACAAAAATTGAAGAGTTGCAAAAGCACACCAAAAAAAATTTTGTTTACATCCACACTCAAAATCTAGGCCAATGTTGGAACAAAAAATGACTTTTTTGCATTGCATAAAGGACCCTTTGTGGCTGATAATTTGGTTGATTATTTATCATTTTTGTCTACACTATTTATAGCAGAAAATTAATATACAAAATTTTGTTTTAATGTATTATTAATGAGCTTAGAAGCTGGAAAGTTTAAAATTTATGCTAAAATATAAAAATTTTCAATCTTTTTCCAACTTAACACTAACTTTTCTGCCTGATTCTATGAAGTGCAGGCTAAGTATGCACATACACTATTTTCTTAAAAGTTATGCATGCCAACTATGCATGACCAAATTTTTAGACATATATTATATGATCTAGAGTGTGGGTTACAACATGGTCTTTGTTTTGTTTTTTTCCTATATTTTCTTTTTTTCCCTTGTTTTTCCTTTTTGCTTTGTTCTTTTTTTCATCAATTTTTTGGTTAGAGCCTAGCATTTTTGTAATTTCTCTCTTAGTTAGACATTTTGCCACTTGCACTAGTTGAAAAAATGTTGGAAAAAATTATAATTGCTTTAATAGTTTTTATAATTTTATATAATGCAAGTTAATATAAAAATATAATATAAATTATAATTTTTCTTTTAATTATTATGTTGGTCTGCAATAATATATAATCTATACCTATAAAAATCAAAACTCTGTGTGTCTGTGTGTGTGTCTGTATGTGGACAATTTTGATTGCTATGGACTCCCAAACCGCTCAACCAAATTACACCTAACTTTACACCCACCCTAAACTTACTACGGAGAATGTCTTAGGCTACCTTAAAATTTCCTAAATTTGAGTCTTCCCACCTAAAAGTGCAAAAAACTGCTCAAAATGCGCGATTTTTTCACTAAATCCTCCATAGCGCCGCTCCACTTCTACCAATTCTCTTCAAATTTGACACAGGCAATTTTCAACTATTTTGACACAATCATGTAAAATTTCAAATCTCAAAGTTAATCCTGAAAGCCGCTGTGCACTTTTAAAGTTAGGCTCTTTTTTTCAGCGTGGCAGCCACCCCAACCTCCGCCCGCCTGCCTCTCCCGATCTGGGCCCAGATGTGAAAAAGGGGTTTAAAATGACTAACTTTTGGCTGCCATAAGTTTGCTCCACGTGAAGCGATTGACTTCAAACTTGACACAATTCTTCATTGACTCATTCTCTGTCTAAATATAAAGTCTCAACTCTGTATCTCAATCAGGACAGAAACTGTAAGCATGTGAAGTTTGTCTGCTTTTTCTGTTGTTTGTGCCACTCACTCACTCATTCCCCCAGCCCAGACGAAGGGTCAGGCGATAGGGCTGAATGTACATGGCAACGTACAGTGTTTTGGAATAACTTTTAATAGCCTTCTCTGCAACCCCGCGAGTGGAGAGGCGTGGAGAGGAGAGACAGTTTCAGCGAGAGATTCAAACCACTGTCCTCTGTATAGACAAGTCTGCAGCAGTTTAATAGTGGATGGCAAATAGGCAAATCAAGGCAATGCAGGATGGTTTGTAAAAATAGCGAAAAATTAATGAATAACTTATTACAATGCAATCCTACTAAATTAGTTACACCATGAAGCTTTTAACATTAAGTTTCGCATAGGGTAACTTTAAATTTTAAATGACTCCTAAGAAATGCGCATTTCCTTGGTTGTTAGACTACTGCAGAGTGCAGACTGTGGTAGTGTAGCTGGAGATACACAAATTCCTCTCAGGGCTGCTAATTGGCGAGAAAGGTGACGTGATTAAAGCATGAGAAATGATAACCATGATAGTACTACGTCCCACAAACTGGCTTTCGAAGCAGGGATCAGTAGATTTTTAACTCAAAGGCCAGATAAAGAATCCAACTCATGGCTGCGGGCCAGATGAGAGTGAAAAAGAAAAGGAATAGACTATTAGAAAGAGAGGAAGGGCGAGAGGGGGGTAAGAGAAAAGATATAAGATAACAGGAGAGACAAGTGGGGTGAAGATGAGGAGAGAGCAGAGAATATGGGAGGAGGAAGCGAGAGGAAGGGAGACAGGAGGGAGAGGAAAGAGTAGAGGTGAGAAGAGGAAGAGAGAAGAGGGGAGAGATGAGACAGAGGATCGATGAGAGAGGAGAGTAGAGAAGAGTGAGAAGAGAATAGAGAATAGAGAACAGAGAGGAGATAGGAGGGGAGAGAGAGGGAGAGAGGAGTGAGAAGAGAGGAGATAAGAGATGAGAGAGAGAGAGAGAGAGAGAGAGTTGAGAAAGAAGAGAGGAGAAAGGAGAAATGATAGAGTAAAGGGAAGAAGAGGAGAGAGGAAAGATGAGATTGTGGAGATGAGAGAGTAGAGATGAGAGATGAAGGAAGAGAGAGCAGAGTGCAAAGAGACAAGAGAAGAGAATAGAGGGGAGAGAGTATAGAAGAGGGAAGAGAAGAGGAGTAAGAAGAGAGGATTCAGTAGATGGGAAAGAGAAGAGTACACAGGAGAGTGGAGAGTAAAGATGACAGAAGAGAAAGGGGGTAGAGAGCAAAGATGAGAGTGAACGCGATATATGAGAGGAGAGAGGAGAGTGAAGAAAGAAGAGAGAAGACAAGAGAGGGAGAGAATAGAAGAGGGAAGAGAAGAGAAGGAAAAAAGGAGAAAGGAAAGAGAGGAGTCAAAAGAGGGGAAAGAGAAGAGTACAGATAAGAGAGGTGAGAAAACATACAAGTATAAGTGAGTAAAGATGGCAGATGAGAGAGGGGGATGAGAGACCAGAGATGAGAGTGAACAGACGAGAGATGGGAGAGTGAAAAGAAAAAAAAGATAGAAATAAGAGATGAGAGGTGAGACAGAGAGAGAGAAGTGAGTGAGGAGAGAGGAGGGGAGGGGAGAAACCGAGAGGACAGGGGAAAGAGGAGAAAGGATGAGAGAGGAGAGGAAACAGGGGAGAGATTAGAGGAGAAAGAGATATGGGACAGGAGAGAGCAGAGAGATAAGAGGAGAGAGAGAGAAAGAGAGAGAGAGAGAGAGAGAGAGAGAGAGAGAGAGAAAGAGAGAGAAGGAAAGAGAGAGGAGAAAACATGCAGAAAGAATGAGAAGAGAGAAGAGAGAAAAGATAAAAGAAGAGATAGATAAGAGAGCAAAGACAAGAGAGAAGAGAGGTGAGGGAAGAGACAATAGAAGAGAGGAGAGAGGAAAGAGGAAAGAAGAGAAGAGATGAGAGGAGAGAGTAGAGAGGAGGGAGGAGAGGAGGGATAAAAAAATAGAAGGAAGAGAGAATAGATGAGAGAATAGGGGATAGAAGAGAGAGAGAGAGAGAGAGAAGAGACAGAGACAAGAGAGGGAGAGGAAACAGAAGAGAAGGTCGAAGTTTCTAAGAATCCAAGGGACATAAGGAGAGGCAGAGGCCAGAGTTTGCCTGTTCGCAGCACCCCAGCCAACAATATAAATGTTTGCCTCAAATCCTAATTTTTCACAAATGTACTCTATTTTATGTTAAATTCTAACCTAACTATATATTAACGAGTTTTTGTTTGAGTTTGACCTCAGATTTTAGAAAATACGAGTACATGCAAAAATAGTTCCAGGGATTAAAATTCCCCGGGTTCAAAATCCGCGGGTTTCAACAGCTTGTAGTATCTATTTAAATTTAATTTACCCAAACTCTTCCCAATACTATAATCCTTCCTGTTATTCCTTTTAAAACCATGGTAATTTAAACCTTTCTAAGGAACTTCATTTACTAGGCCTACTTATCTAAGAACAATATACATTGCAATAATTATAATGTATATTGAATCTCAGTCATAATTAAAACAATTTTGACATTTCAATTGTTGGTCAAATATTTGAATTTGAAATATAGCATAGTGCCTATATGAATTGTAGCATAAATAAAAGTATATTAATTAAGTAAGGAAATTTAAAACACAAAGGCCTAGTTTAGTGTTATATAGTTTTGAAATAAGGCCTAAGGAGAGGGGCCTAGGCTTAAGGAATAAAAGCTAAAATGGCATAGGGCCTACTAGACAAAACAAAAACTAAAATTAAAAAGTTTGGGCCTATAAATAGGCCTAGGCCTATAGATTAGGGCCTACACAATTTATTTGAAAAAAATTTTTTGGGCTAAAATGATTGATCAGTGACGAATACTTTAGGGACTAGGTAGAAACTCCAATGTCAATGAGCCAATACAAATAAAAAGATAAAAATAGGTAGATAAAAACGAATGTTGTTTTTTCCTTTAAAAACATACAAGTTAGGCCCTATGAATGACGTGAAACGAAATGCAAGAACATGAAAGGCCAGAGAAAATTCTCTGATTAGGGCCAAAAAAGTGCAAATAGGCCTATATTACAAATGTGACATATTAAAAAACTCTTTCACAGGAACCATTAGATAAGGTCTTAGATAAGGCTATACTTTGAATATGAGAACTTAATGAAAATCAAACATAGGTCATGCTGCATGGAGACACTGCTAGGCCTAATTTTCTGCATTTATTCAATAGCCTGCTTCAGATTGGCAACTGGCATTGTTGTCTTTAATAATCAGCTACTAGGTAAATCTGGCAATCGTGTGCCACACCATGCCATCCGATTGCACGCATTGCATTACATTACCTTACTACCACCACCACCACCACCACCACCACCATCGATTGTGAAATCAGCGCAAAACTTTTTTGAATTCTGATGGCAGATGGCTTAGTCGACACAATACTATTCAGTAAATCAAAAGTCTATTAAAGCTTAGTTATAAGAAAATTTTCTTTAAAAAATCTACGATCTTGCTAAGACTTAAGGTGTATATGTGAGGACATAAGATAGACATGATGCATGCGATGCATGAGGCATGTCGTACATATACTTCGTACATGAGTTGCTGAGTCGATTAATTATAATGACTGACTCACACTTAGGAGGCAGGTAGCAATAGCAAACAATGCCAGGAGCAAACGCAAACGATGTATGTATGTATGCGCGCACATTTGATTAATCAATTAAACTGCTGCATTGTGCAGGCTTCCGGGTACTGATACTGCGCAGTACATATATGATGTAACATATGTTACGGCTATGGCATGTTGCAGTACATGTACATGCGGATGCTTAGGCGCTCTTGGTCGACAGTCAATCATTCTAAAATGTTATCATCTCTCTGTTACACAAATTGCTACACAGTCGGCAATTAGATGCAGATCGATCTATATATCTGAGCCATTTATGGTTTTTAGACACACGTCACACAGCTGGACATGTACAATTGTACGTAGAATAATAAATTAACATCCTATCAAAATCAATAACAATTTTTGTGGTGAAAAAATGAAAACTTCGACCTGTCTCTTCCCCAGTGAAAAAAAGTATATGGATTCCATGTGGATTTTTCATATGAAATCCATATGTGCATTTGTCTCCGTCCATCCATGTGGAATTGAGATATGGATTCCACATGGAAGATCCACATGGAAGTAATTATGTATTTCACATAGAATCCACATTGTCATTGAGTAAACAGCCATTATACTGGTTGCCATAATAATTTGTTGCATCCTAAATCTCAAAATAATATCAGATCTCAAAATTTCATATGAACCCCAGATCTCAATACCATATAAAAGAAACTGAAACACAGATAAAAACACTAGCTATAGCGAAAAAATATTTCTGCACAAAAATATATTCAAAAAGGATGTCTCAATAAGTAAGGTGTATTTATATACAGTAGTGAGTCACTGGCACACAAAGAATAAACACACTGATATAGATATTGATATCTTTAAAGTTGCGCTGCGCATATGATATAATATATAATTTGAAATTGACATTGTCAATAGCATTATTTAATTAACAATAATATAATGCACTAGAATTAGAACAGTCAGAAACATGCTGCTGCCAATTGCCAGAATGCTGCTTCTTCAGGTTAGGTGAGAAACCTTAGAAAAGAAAGGGGTTAAATTACAGAATTTTATAACAGATTGATGATAGATTTTGTAATAGATTTTGATAGATTTTGATCTTATAACAGATTTTGATGACAGAAAAAAATCAGTTTATAACTAAAACTTACCATTGCTTCACAAAAGGTAGCATTCTAGATATTATATTCAAATTCCAAGTAGCTTTGCATGATTCTTCAAAGGCAAGACCAAGGTGACATCCAAGTTTGAGGATGGGCCATGTAATGTTAGGCTGAAATGAAATAGAAAAATAATTGTTGCCAATTAAGATTGATAGATTATATTGATATAATTCATAAAACTAATTTAAGGATGAATACTTAATAAAGTTTATTTTAAAATTAACTAGGCCTAAGTTCTAGGTTTATTTTTTTATGCGCAAAGTGTGCATATGCGCCTTAAATTTTAAAATTGCACCTTGAAAATTGAAATTAAAAAGTGGATACAGTTTAGGTGCGATTTCATTACCTATTTTTCTGTTGAAGCCTTATTTGCACTGCCTTTATATAAGAAAAAAGAGAAATTGCATTCTAAGCCTTAAAATCATAAAACCCTGAAAGTGAGCATAGGATATAATTTTGCACTTTGTCTCTAGCAAAAAAGAAAACCCTACCTAAGTCAATCAATAAACCAATGAAATAATAAGTACAAAAATAATTAATATATGTTTCTATAAATTTAATTTTTTATATTAAAATTGATTTTAAACTATAAAGTATTTAGGCAAAGCAATGCATGTTTTTTTATATTTGCTGGCCTAGTATGATTTAACATTAGGCCTAAGCTTAAATAGCTAGGGGGCCTATGCCCTATGCCTATGGCTATTAAATTCTGGACTTGGCCTAAATCAGATCAAATTTACAATAATCATTATTTATTTATAATAGCAACCTTAGGGATCTGCTAGGCTAGCTATGCCAAAAGCAAGTTGCAAGTGTAAATGCAGAATTATTTATTATAATTAATAATACTGTTTTTAAAAATGCAACAAGTCCAAAAGATGCTAATAAGCTTTTTTGAAGAAAATCATAAATTAATAGATTTTTAACAGATTAACTAGATTGACTAGTCACAATTCACAAAGTCAAGCTAGTCCCAACTCCCAACCTTAATTAAAATAGGACCTAAATTGATAGTTATAGGCCTAGCTTAAAATAGGCCTAATAAGCATACATATAAATAGATAGATAGGACTAAGAGGAAATTATGAACTTCTAAAGGCCTATTTAAGTTAAAAAATGAGTAGCCAATCTATGGACATGGCCATGGGATTCCTAGAAATTGGATAGGGCCTAGGCCTAAATAAATTTATCATGGATTTTACCAAAAGTATTAGGCCTATCTATGATAAAATACTGATTTATCTAATTTCTAATCCCATGGAGGCCATGGCCTTATACTCGTAAGTTATTGCCTATAGGCTAGGTCTACTAAAATTTTTAAGGTGCTTAAATAGCCATAAACAAGGCACTTTATCTTTCAAGGCCTTGGACCAAGACATTGACGAATATAAAATAAAATTAATTTAATTTTAAAACGTACGAAACGTTTTTTATTGTTAACTTCTATTTTGTCTATTTTAACAAACAGTATCTTATTTTCCGATTATAATTTAGCTTTTAGATAATAATTTTTACTTAAAAGCATATAAATATAATAATTAATTTTAGTAATTTCATAAAAACGTCTGAATAAGGTGTATCACAGTTTTTTATCGAAGTGGATTCCATGTTGAATCAATATACGCTTATTTCTCATGAATTCCTTGTAAAATCCACATCAACATTAGGACAGTAAAAATAAAAAAATAATGCATAAAAAATACTTTGCATACCATTATGTCATCTTTAAGTCATTAATTTGCAAAAATTAAAGAAACATTTAAATTCCACATGGCCACGTGGAACCCACGTGGAATCCATGAATCATTTTTCACTGGGTCCTTAGTGTATTTTTTCGGAGAAAACTGACTCCTACTAAAATTTTCCAAGAAACGAATTTTCCCGTTCTACTTGAGTAGTCCTTGCGTTTTACATGAATTGGCTGCATTTGTAGAGTAGATTTTTTGGAGCCCTACATCGCAAAACATACAGAGTGTACATCTATGTGGGGAATTTCCTGCTCTGAGATTAGGGTGGTTTTCATAAATATGACACCTTATTAACCTCGCGTGCAGATCGAACTCGAGCTCACCGATTAACATGATCGACGTCTCTGTAAGATTAGTGTTCGCTTTAAACTGAGCTCCGCAGTCGAGAGCTGATCAGTCGATCCCGTTAATGATCAGCTGGTTGGAGGTGAAAGTTTATACCGCACAGTCTTCGTAATTTATATATTCTCCCTAGATGAAGTTCTGTTTACTCATTCTTGGCAGATCTGTTCTTACTTAAATTTCTTAACAGATCTGTGAACTTTGGTTAACACATTCTTAACAGATCTGTTCTTACTTAAATCTCTTAGCAGATCTGTATCTGCTTTTGTCTTACAAGATCTTACAAATCTTTGCAAGCCATTTTTTATTGTTTAATACGTAAAAAACATTCGTGATTTTTTAGAAAATACTTATGAGGTAAAGAGAAAACAAAATTTCTAACTGTATATCAGAAAAAAGACTTTCGTATATTTTCACATTTCTCTGCTGGATCTTGTCAGATCAGTTCTTGCAGATCTGTACAGACCAGTTTTGAAAAGTGTCTGAATTGTTTTTTTCCACAAAATATTTAACATAATAGTAATTGCGTTTTTTAATGATTTGTATTTATTTTAGTTGTTCTTCTGGCAGCCAACAGTAAATGAATTTGTTTAAATATTCTTTCCGCAGTTCTGAACATAGTGGACCCTTATAGTTTGAATTCTCGCTCTTGCAATAATCTCAGTTCTTTCTTTTGACTTTGCCGAATACGTAATTTTTAATTCCTTAAATTGTTTCATAGTGTAGTATCACTATTTTTTACTTTTTTAGCCATAATAACTTTTTTGATTAAGTATAGCTATGGCTTTAAATGAAGAGCAGATCGCGTCATCAATTAAAAAAATTTGACATAATTGACACACTGACTATAAAATGTATGATATGCCAGGTTGCGGATGGTATGCATGTACGCCGGAACTTTTCCGGCGTACAAAACGGCCACCCTCAGTCCTTACCGTACACAATCGGCGTACACAACCCCTGGCGCACTTTGTTGGCGTACACTATTGGCGTACACAAGTAACACAGCCACGCATACTTTTTTGGCGTACAAATTTTGGTGAATCAATTCATGCCGTGCATGAAAATTGTAATGTAAATTAATGTATTTACGTAAAGTAAAGGAAAATTTATATCGTCAGTGATAAACTTTTTGCTTATTTTAAGTTAAAAAAAAAATAAAATTAGTGTAAAATTTTGCTGAAAGTATTAATTTTGCATGATATTTTTTGTAGGTGTTATTTAAGTTTGTTTAAACTGACAATATTCGTAATATTTTAAAGACACTTTTCATACGAAAGCCTTTCCTAGAAAACTCTACTCGTGAAAACCGAATGACCCTTTTTTTAGGAATTTTTGGTGTACATTTGAGTGCAACTTTTTGTTTTTAGCGTACACTGGCGTACAAAGTCCTTGACGCCCGAATTTTTTCCGGCGTACACGGGTACATGATCCGCACACAGGATGATATGCTATATATATATCTATATCATATATATATCTAGGCTTGTTTCCTACTCCCAGGCCTATAAGTATGAGTAGGCCTAGGCCTATGACTTTGTTCTATGCTTTAATAGAAACAGAATGCATGTCTAGACCTAGTGATGTCCATTAATAATTCATTAATCCATTAATAATTTAGAAATTCAGTTACATACATAGATCAGTATTTTTGTAGTCTTTTGCATTTCATTATATTATATTTATATATACATACCTAGTTCTAGCCCCTAGGCTAGGGCTAGGCTAGTTCTAGTGACCTAGCTAGTAAGTAAATCTTAATTAAATAGGTCTATTCTGTTTTTGTTTGTTTTATATATGCTTATCTAGATTTATAAATAGGTAGACTGACATATCTGTAAAACTTGGTTTTAATCCCTCCTTGATTTTAAACACTTAGGTTAAGAGTGTAATGTCTATTTTTAGTAAATAGTGTTATAACTAGGCTTATCATTTTAATTTTAAAATAAAATAGGCCCTACTCTACTAAAAATTGTAATTGCTATATAGGGTATAGTTTTTCTGAATTATAATTAAACCTAGATGCTTAAATATAGGCTTGTGGTTGTTAGAAAGTTATCTTAAGCCTTGACCTACTATTTGAAGAATATAGATAGGCATAGCAAAATCTAAAATTATTTATACTAGATAGGCCTAGATAAATAATATGAAAAATATAGAATAGAAGAAAAACAGGTCTAAATTTAATTAGACCAAAGAACTTTTACAAAAGTTATTACTCTGACTATTTAAAAACATAACAATGATATTTGTTTTATGTTTTAGTTATTTTGAATTGAATATTAATGTTTAAAATCCCAGAACTTTACTACAATTTTCCTTTTCATTGATGCTACTTTACATGGTCAATATGGCATTGCTACTTATGGGTTCCAAGCTTGTCTTTATACCAAATGGCAAAGTGGCAAGCATCCTATGATTGCTAAAAGAAAAAATGAATCCAGCCTAAAGTAAAAATGCAACATGATAAAGAGCCCTAAAGTATTACTAAGAGCTCTTATAGACCTACTTTTATTGATAACAAAGTAAGCTTTCTATTCTAGCAATATTGACTTTAAAATCTTTCAGTACTGGACTCTTTCAGTTTCAATTATTTGCAAACCAATTTAATTGTACATTGTAGTAAAAGATGCACCTGGTTTTTTTTTCAAATGTTTCTGCTTCTATTTTTTAGTTTCTAAAAGTATTGCTCACCCTAATTTTATTAGTCCATTGTACCATTAGTATTTTTTCTATTGAATGTGTGCTTAACTTTTGTTTTGAAGTTGACTTATTTTTTGCTTGTGCCATTTCCCTTGTGCATACAAGTTTTATTTCATGAGCATTTATGTGTATTTGTTTACATTTTCACAAATAAATATGTCTACTTTATTTTAATTGTTCAATGACATTTGCTTTTGTTCTGGCAGCTTACTAGCACAATACTAAAAGTGCAGAATCAAATAAGAAAGTCCTGTCATAACTCGTGTTCTTTATTGGAATTAAATTAGTGCATTGGGGTTTTATAAATGGATTACTAAACAGATCTTGGAAGATTTGATAAGACGGACAATGCATTCAATTGGTAAAGCTTAATACATCTTACAAGATCTGCCCAGATCTCCTAAGATCTGCTCGTGCAGACCGTGCAAGATCTTCCTGCAGATCTTGTAAGTTCTGCCTATATATTTAAATAGTGCAGATCTGTTACGTTCTTGCAAGAACGTAGCGAGAAGCTCCAGACAGATCTGCTAAGAAATGGCATGACGATTTCATCTAGGGCTATTATACGTGTACATGTAGTTATAGCGCTGCGTAGTCAAGCGGCTGAACGTTGTTGTTAGATTAACTTCGTGATTAAGGTCAGACCGCTAAGATTCTCGAATTTTGATAGCATATATAACGTTTGTGCCGTTTAGCGACACTGAATCCGAGCAAAATGTGCCGCTATATATCGATCCTAGAGTTCAGCAACGCCGTTCAACGCCAGAGTTTCTCCGGGTGCCCACCAGCCGCTTGGTCGGGTAAAAAGCACAGCTCCGTCAGCACCTCGTACTTGATGCCGCGCAATAAAAGCGCCTGCTGTAGCCCTGATGCTGTACTAGATTAGACGGCAGTTCGCAGGAGGCAACGTCGAAGTAAGAAATTCTAGAGCAGCGGCCGGGACGTACCTGACGAGTTGGGACTTACAACTCCTTTGAAAGTCTGCTTAGGGTGGAACGATAGCCGCGGTGGATGAGCGCTTGGCTGTCAGTGGGCTTGAAGAACACCCTAGTGCCGAGCCTCTTAGTGTTTCCTACCCGGTCCTAGAAACGGTTGTATCCAAAAATGGCCTCAGTGTTGTTGTAGGTCAGCTGCAGCTTGATGTTGGGGTCCAGGCCGTCAAGCAGTTGCTGGAAGCGGGTGAGCTCGTTCTCAGTATCCCGCCACGATATCTTTGATGTACCCGGAACCAGAAGGCGGATTTCGTCGTGCTGGCCTCCAAACCTCTCCACTCCCAGTAGCTCAGGTAAATGTTACTGTACCTGGACGCAAACGACTTGCCCTAGATGAAATCGTCATGCCATTTCTTAGCAGATCTGTCTGGAGCTTCTCGCTACGTTCTTGCAAGAACGTAACAGATCTGCACTATTTAAATATATAGGCAGAACTTACAAGATTTGCAGGAAGATCTTGCACGGTCTGCACGAGCAGATCTTAGGAGATCTGGGCAGATCTTGTAAGATGTATTAGGCTTTACCAATTGAATGCATTGTCCGTCTTATCAAATCTTCCCAGATCTGTTTAGTAATCCATTTATAAAACCCCAATGCACTAATTTAATTCCAATAAAGAACACGAGTTATGACAGGACTTTCTTATTTGATTCTGCACTTTTAGTATTGTGCTAGTAAGCTGCCAGAACAAAAGCAAATGTCATTGAACAATTAAAATAAAGTAGACATATTTATTTGTGAAAATGTAAACAAATACACATATATGCTCATGAAATAAAACTTCTATGCACAAGGGAAATATCACAAGCAAAAAATAAGTCAACTTCAAAACAAAATTTAAGCACACATTCAATAGAAAAAATACTAATGGTACAATGGACTAATAAAATTAGGGTGAGCAATACTTTTAGAAACTAAAAAATAGAAGCAGAAACATTTGAAAAAAACCAGGTGCATCTTTTACTACAATGTACAATTAAATTGGTATGCAAATAATTGAAACTGAAAGAGTCCAGTACTGAAAGATTTTAAAGTCAATATTGCTAGAATAGAAAGCTTACTTTGTTATCAATAAAAGTAGGTCTATAAGAGCTCTTAGTAATACTTTAGGGCTCTTTATCATGTTGCATTTTTACTTTAGGCTGGCTTCATTTTTTCTTTTAGCAATCATAGGATGCTTGCCACTTTGCCACTTGGTAGGCCTATAAAGACAAGCTTGGAACCCATAAGTAGCGATGCCATATTGACCATGTAAAGTAGCAGCAATTAAAAGGAAAATTGTAGTAAAGTTCTGGGATTTTAAACATTAATATTGAATTCAAAATAACTAAAATATAAAACAAATATCATTGTTATGTTTTTAAATAGTCAGAGTAATAACTTTTGTAAAAGTTCTTTGGTCTAATTAAATTTAGACCTGTTTTTCTTCTATTCTATATTTTTCATATTATTTATCTAGGCCTATCTAGTATAAATACTTTTAGATTTTGCTATGCCTATCTATATTCTTCAAATAGTAGGTCAAGGCTTAAGATAACTTTCTAACAACCATAAGCCTATATTTAAGCATCCAGGTTTAATTCTAATTCATAAAAACTATACCCTATATAGCAATTACAATTTTTAGTAGAGTAAGGCCTATTTTATTTTAAAATTAAAATGATAAGCCTCTAGTTATAACACTATTTACTAAAAATAGACATTACACTCTTAACCTAAGTGTTTAAAATCAAGGAGGGATTAAAACCAAGTTTTACAGATATGTCAGTCTACCTATTTATAAATCTAGATAAGCATATATAAAACAAACAAAAACAGAATAGACCTATTTAATTAAGATTTACTTACTAGCTAGGTCACTAGAACTAGCCTAGCCCTAGCCTAGGGGCTAGAACTAGGTATGTATATATAAATATAATATAATGAAATGCAAAAGACTACAAAAAATACAGATCTATGTATGTAACTGAATTTCTGAATTATTAATGGATTAATGAATTATTAATGGACAACATCACTAGGTCTAGACATGCATTCTGTTTCTATTAAAGCATATAACAAAGTCATAAGCCTAGGCCTACTCATACTTATAGTCCTGTGAGTAGGAAACAAGCCTAGATATATATATATATATATAATATAGATATATATATAGCATATCATACATTTTATAGTCAGTCTGTCAATTATGTCAAATTTTTTTAATTGATGACGCGATCTGCTCTTCATTTAAAGCCATAGCTATACTTAATCAAAAAAGTTATTATGGCTAAAAAAGTAAAAAATAGTGATACTACACTATGAAACAATTTAAGGAATTAAAAATTATGTATTCGGCTAAGTCAAAAGAAAGAACTGAGATGGATGGATATTGAAAGAGCGAGAATTCAAACTATAAGGGTCCACTATGTTCAGTTACTGCGGAAAGAGTATTTAAACAAATTCATTTACTGTTGGCTGCCAGAAGAACAACTAAAATGAATACAAATCATTACAAAAAACGTAATTACTATTATGTTAAATGTTTTGTGGAAAAAAACAATTCAGACACTTTTCAAAACTGGTCTGTACAGATCTGCAAGAACTGATCTGACAAGATCCAGCAGAGAAATGTGAAAAAATACGAAAGTTTTTTTTCTGATATACAGTTGGAAATTTTGTTTTCTCTTTACCTAATAAGTATTTTCTAAAAAATTACGAATGTTTTTTACGTACCAAACAATAAAAAATGGCTTGCAAAGATTTGTAAGATCTTGTAAGACAAAAGCAGATACAGATCTGCTAAGAGATTTAAGTAAGAACAGATCTGTTAAGAATGTGTTAACCAAAATTCACAGATCTGCTAAGAAATTTAAGTAAGAACAGATCTGCCAAGAATGAGTAAACAGAACTTCATCTAGGGTGCCCATGGCTTGACCTGTAGGAAGAACTGGCCATCAAACTTAAAGTCGTTCATGCCCTCCAGATTCAGGCTGGCGACATCCATGGTGGATAGGAAAATCTTCTCTGATGCCGGGCAGGAGACATCCGTACCTCCTTAATGGCAGCCTGGAAATGTCGATGTCCTCGATGAAGCTCGGCAGTTTGATGACGAACGGCTGCAGGAAGCTGTCGGTAAAGCGGCCGCTGACTTAAGGACTCGCTGTCCCCATTCGACACGATGGGCCGGTCTGAAGAATGCCGTTGAGCGGCTACGTTTTGACGGCCTTTTTGTATTTTCGGCAGGACGCAAAACTCCTTCGGACTGAAGGTTTTAAACTGGCGCTTGTCGATGATCTTGCGGTTCAAAAGCAACTGGAAGACGGCGCGGACCCTCTGGGCCGTGAAACGGTTGATCGGCGCGCTCAGAGGCCGATAGAGAGAGAGAGAGAGAGAAAGAAAGAGAGAGAGAGGGAGATAGAGAGAGAGAGAGAGAGAGAGAGAGAGAGAGAGAGAGAGAGAGAGAGAGAGAGAGAGAGAGAGATCTGAAAGGGGAGAGAGGAGAGAGAGAGAGAGAGAGAGAGAGAGAGAGAGAGAGAGAGAGAGAGAGAGAGAGAGAGAGAGAGATCTGAAAGGGGAGAGAGGGAAGTGTTGTGACTGTGAGCGAGGGGTAACACGTTAGAACCTGTCTAGGCTTGATACCCTGTCTGCTGCGTACCCAGTAAGGGACTTCTCTATAGGGATGCTATATAGAGAAGTCCCTGACCCAGTGCAACCATGCTCCCTTTCCCAAGCACAGACAGCATGACTAAGCTGTCTCATCCCCGGCCTCCCCACCCTACAGTATTCCTTTTTGCGGCCTAGTTGGTACTGCAAGCTTTCAATTTAATCATAGATACGGAAATCAGGCTTGCGAGACTGAAAGTTTTCTGTCTATGGTCGACACTCGTTGGCATAGCAGAGTTCAATTTAATCCTGGGGGCATCAATTTGATCATTCTCTGCATTCAATGCACATTTTTACTGTTAGCGAAACCTGTTTTCAACTTGTTTTTACATCATATGATCTTCGGAGAGACTATGATGGCAGTCAGGTACCAAACGTTCATCAATGATCTGGTGCAAAGCGTGACGAGTCGTGGTGTGGTGATGCACCTGATGGCGAGGAGTCTGTGTGATCATGGATGACGCCCGTTTTCATCATGGAGTGACAATCCCAGATCAATTTCAGCCCGCTTGGCGCCTGGTGACATTGCCTCCATAGCTACTCGCCATTCCTCAATCCTGTGGAGAACGCGCATGCCTGCCTGAAGGCACCAAACGCCAGCTGGCTCAACCACAACTGCAAGAAGAGCTGGACAATCCGCCTGATGGTCATTCGCTACGAGAGTGGCGAATCCTTGTCCTACAGAGGGTTGCAGAGGACGCAACCCGTGAAGTGACCGTTGCAAAATGCGGAGGCTGGTACCGGCAGATGCTGAGGTTTATTCCAGCCTGACTCGACGACATCCGACGCTAAAGCTTTTATTTGTTTATTGTATTGTTCTGTTTTAGATTTTCTCAATGATAAGTAAACGACTTGTGTTATAGCACTGGATATCTAACGTTATATGAGTAGAATGATCAAATTGATGCCCCAGGATTAAATTGAACTCCGCTGAGCCAGCGAGTGTCGACCATAGACAGAAAATTTTCAGTCTGTGGTACGAGATCGAAACGGGTTCTGTTAAATGCACAGGCCCCGCTCGGATTAGGGGCTAAGAAGTTAAGAGTTGCCAAGCGTGTTATAACTCTATCAGTCTGTAAGACTTGCAATTCTTTGTCAGCCAGTTGACACCACAGGGCAGTTAGAACAGGAAGAATTCTCGAACCCCAAAGCATTAAGCGAAGTGCTGTGATTTCGAATATTGAAAGAGAACAGAGGAGAGAGAGAGGGAAGAGAGAAAGTAAAAAAGACAAAGATTTACAGATTTGAGAATAAGTAGCCTATCAAATTTCTGCAAAATTGGTTCTTCACTTTAAATTACTAAGCTTCACAAGCATTTAACCTAGAACCATTTTTATATTGCCCTAATTCCCTATAATTGGCATGCTAAGCATCATGGAGAGACATTAACCACACGTAAATTCACAATCACCCTAGGATTCACCACGATGAAGAATTACCCTAAAGTATGTAAGTGACCGAGACACCTTTCACATGTATATTTTAGCAGACTTTCAGCTCCTTAAGGAATCCCTCACTCATGGATTTTAATCACTAACTCAGCTAACGATTCACTGTCTCCAATGGATTCATCACCCGTGGATTCATTACTCATTAAAATGCAAAATGAGACTCAAGGCCGTTAGCCGCTGCTTTTACAATGCCGAAGGTTTGCAGGCTGACCAAACAAGACCTTAAGTATATTTGCTTTTTAATTGCCTGTCATTACGACAGCCACAAAATGGCAGTTAGTGACAGCCAGTTCAAGGGCAGTGGCAGCAGTAGCAGCGGCCGCCCAGCAGGCTGTGGCTGTAGGACCACCGCCTGGACCAGCACGCGCTCAGCCTCTTGCACATGAGGTCCCGCTTCTCCCAGTTGTTGTGCCAGCAGCCGGCGCCCCTGACGCCGTCGTACTTGGCGCAGGAGAACATCGTGTCCAGCTTGTTCAGGCCGTAGTTGATGATCTTCGTGAGGTCCACCGAGATGCCCCAGTTGACCTTCTGCTCCGACGGCTGCACCATGAAGGCCGCCAGTCCCAGGAGAATCAGGAAGACGCACTTCATTCTGGAAGGATTGGGGATCAGGCTTGGCATCAGTCGCAAAATCAGACATACAGACGGACTCAGAGAGAGAGAGAGAGAGAGAGAGAGAGAGAGAGAGAGAGAGAGAGAGAGAGAGAGACAAAGATAGGGGGAAGAACGAATGCGAGCCAGATTGATAAAAAGAGTAATATTGAATGGGCGAGAAAGACAAATATTCATTTAAATATATAGAGGGAGATTATGTTCTACTGAGATAAAGGTTGGTAGACAGTGAAGGAGAGAGTTGGATATATATATATATAAAAAGAGAGTCAGAAAGAGAATAAGAGCTGGATATGCCGAGATGAGGGACAGAGAGAAAAACAGAGACAAAAAGACACGAAAAAAACACGCAAATAAGCAATGAACACACACCAGCTGTTTACCTTCTTGATTATTCGTTGCTGCCGTATATTTCTTCAAAATATTTTAGTATTTTAGCTTGTTTAGTTTAGTTAATAGTTTGCGTGATGCAGTTGCTGTATTTATAGAAATCTTCTGGCAGCAACCGGATGACAAATTCGCACATCAAATCGACAGGTAGATAAGGGCACGCGGTGTTGTCCCTAATTTTATATCCCTTAACTTTAAATTGATTGGAAATGCCGTCGATAAGTGCCTCGATCTTGTGCGACTCAAATCGACCCTTGCACCCAACAAATATATGTTAGATATGTACGTTGATCTATGAGTACGTGAGAGCTCTCCTGTGGGCGGTTATCTTGTCAAGCAAAGATATGCGGGTTGCATTACTTTGAAGTGTCTTGACAGATTAGGTGATAACTTATCTGACAGTGAGAACAGCGAAAAAATCTTTTGAGGAAGGGAGAGCTGCAGGGGGAGGGAGCTTAGGTGAAGGGAACAATTGGGAGAAGGGAGATCTAAAGGAGAGCTGGAAGGAAGGGAAAAATTGGGAGAAGGGAGATCTAGGGGAGAGCTGGAAGGAAGGGAAGGCTTGGGTTGAGCTGGGAGGAAAAGAGAGCTGGGGGAAGGAAGAGATGGAGGAAGGGAGAGCTGGGAGGAAGGGAGAGCTGGGGGAATAGAGAGCTGGGGGAATGGAGAGCTGGGGGAATGGAGAGCTGGGGGAATGGAGAGCTGGGGGAAGGGAGAGCTGGGGGAAGGGAGAGCTGGGGGAATGGAGAGCTGGGGGAAGGGAGAGCTGGGGAAGGGAGAGCTGGGAGGAAGGGAGAGCTGGGGGAATAGAGAGCTGGGGGAAGGAAAAGCTGGGGAAAGGGAGATCTGGGGGAAGGGAGAGCTGGGGGAAGGGAGAGCTGGGGAAATGAAGATCTGGGGGAAGGAAGAGCTGGGGGAAGGGAGAGATGGAGGAAGGGAGAGATGGAGGAAGGGAGAGCTGGGGGAAGGGAAAGCTGGGGGAATGGAGAGCTGGGAGGAAGGGAGAGCTGGGGGAAGGAAGAGCTGGGGGAAGGGAGAGATGGAGGAAGGGAGAGCTGGGGGAAGGGAGAGCTGGGGGAATGGAGAGCTGGGAGGAAGGGAGAGCTGGGGGAATGGAGAGCTGGGGGAAGGGAGAGCTGGAGGAAGGGAGAGCTGGGGGAAGGGAGAGCTGGGGGAAGGGAGAGCTGGAGGAAGGGAGAGTTGGGGGAATGGAGAGCTGGGGGAATGGAGAGCTGGGGGAATGGAGAGCTGGGAGGAAGGGAGAGCTGGGGGAATGGAGAGCTGGGGGAATGGAGAGCTGCAGGGGGGAGGGAGAGCTTAGGTGAAGGGAAAAATTGGGAGAAGGGAGATCTAGGGGAGAGCTGGAAGGAAGGGAAAGCTTGGGGTGAGCTGGGAGGAAAAGAGAGCTGGGGGAAGGAAGAGATGGAGGAAGGGAGAGCTAAGCCGAGGGGAAGGGCCGGAAGGGGAAGGGGAGAGCGCGGTCTGCAGCACCAATTCAAGCACCAGGAGGAACACGAATGGTGGTATCTCCCGGCTGAAGCCACCCTACTGGACGTCTCAAAGAAATCCGACAGACTGTCCGGCGTCCGGCCGGGTGTCAGCACGGCAGCGCTCCTGTCGTGATACATGCAGAGTCATGACCTGCTCAGCATGGCACGTACATGTACATTGTATGCACGACGAAACAACACCGAAACATTACAACAACGAGTGCTGAAACAAACTGGCCGATGTTTACACTAACGCAGGAGCTGCACACCTCTCTCAGAAGCAGATAGTTAAGGGCGCCGGCACCAAGGGTTGCCATGAGCATCGGGTTCCAGCACGAAGGGTGCCATGCAGCAAGCAGCGTTAGGGTCAAAATTAGTTCTATATTACCGCGTGTATAGAATTGCTGGACATCAATTCTCCTTCGGGTGTGCAACTTGCTAAAGCATAATGGCGATGTAACAATGATAAGAAAAGTGCTGTGCCAACTGCACCGAATAGCATGTATCGGAATTTTTCCATGCATCAATTCTTGGGCTTCTTAATCAAGACTAATAAGATACCATGCTCAATAGCACCGTTCCTGCATGCTTGTTGTGTTGCTTGATGGCCTGGGTGCTTCATAATTAATTATTGCAGCTGGTTTCCAACGGTTATACGATCAGTTTGATCTGCTGCATTGCCACAGGCTTTGCCTTGGATGCGAGAGGGCAGCCTGAAGTCTGAGACCCTACCTGACTACCTGACCACCAGAGAACGGCGTTATTCTAGGTGGTAGTCGGAAACCATCCTGATTTACAACGCCGAGACCTGGGAGGAACAGCTAGAAAACTGACGCGGGGCCCATTGGGCCTGCATGCTTTGCCCAGCCTTCAGGGATCGGCACAGTAATGTATCGCCGTTCTGCAGCCTAAATTTAACTGAAAAAATTTGCAGCTCCTCGACTTACCAAAAATGTTTTTACCAAAGTTTTTATCAAAAATATCAAAGCTTATGCAAAATGTGTAACTGTGCATCCGACCAAATCTAACTAATCTAACTTAAATTTGAAACTTTCCGGTGTTAAATTGGTTTAAGGCTATAATAATTTCTTGGAAACAAGTGCTTAATTGATGGAGTCTATGACCGATGGTGAAGCAAACAAAGTCGATTTAATAGAAGCTATAGGCTACAAAATCTCCTTTGGGCATACCCAACTACATTTCAATGTCATGATATTACCACCACATAGTGTTTGCATGGTATTATTGATTTAAAATTCTATTCATGATTCTATTCATGATTCTATTCTATTTGTTCTAGGCCCTATTCTATTCTATTTTATTCATTCTAGATTCTATTCAGGAATTCTATTCAGGATTCAAATATCCTTTGTGACCTATTGTGACCTTCCTCTTTCTGAATCCTGAGTCCTGACTATGAACAATTGCCAAAAAATGGGCTGTTGCTTGCCTATCAATTAAAGTTACATTGAATTACAACTACTACTAGGCCTAACTAGGCTTAATTTAAATTGATTTTATAGTAAGACTACAATAACTGTAAAGAAGTGTAAGTTCAATTTCAAGGAATAGAGCCTAATTAAAGAGCTAAATAAAGACAGTAGTGGATATTTAAAGGGGGTGCTCAGGGTGCCCCCATAAAGTTTGATTAGGGCCTAGCCGCCTAGGCCCCCATAATTTTTTTATATGAAAAAAAACAAAATTTTAAGTAGGCCTAGTTATAGTTATACTTATAAATAGGCCCTAGTCATAATCAAGGCTTAAATTTACCAAGTCTAAATGTCTATATATATTATAAATAGGCCCATATATTAATCAGTTTTGGCATTTTTTATTTTATAATATAGTAGGCCTATCTAACATTTTGCATCAATTTTGTAATATGATAGGGCCTACCCAATAGAGAATAGTCAAAAAATAAAATTGATATAGCAATGATTGCAAAAATGTTACAATTCTAGCTTACTTACTTACTACTGACGGGGGGCGCAGGCGCCGCGAATAGGCCGCGAGGCCCCTATCGCAACCCCAAGGTAAAAGAGCACAAGGATTAGCCTTGGGGGTGCGCCCAGTCCCCGCCAGTAGTCGGCAGGTCCGCAGTGGAGGCATCGGCGACCCTCATCCGGCCGGAGTCCCGGACGAAGGCGCGGAGGTCTCGGATATTGTCCGCGGTGGTCAGCTCGTCCATCCGCTGGGGGTGGCCGAGGTATTTGTGCCGCGCCTTGTTGAAGTAAGGGCAGAAGGTGACGTGATGCTCCGCGGTCTCCTCTCCTATGCCACAGAAGGGGCAGGTGGGAGGGCAACCGGTTTGCAACGATATATGTCTCTGGAAGAATCCGTGGCCGGTTAGGACCATGCACATCTCCCTGAGGTCGGTTCTGTTAAGCGAAATCAGATAATCAGAGACTTTCCTGTTCAGGTTAGGCATGGCAGAGCGGCTCTGCCTGTACTCGGTGCAGCTGTTCCAGTGGAGCTGGTGCTGCTGATGGAGCCACCTGTTGATATGGCGGGTGACTTGCGACCTGGGGTGGGTAGCCTCATCAGACGGTGGTTGCCGTCTGGGTTGCTGCCCTCCTTGGCGAGAGAGTCTGCGAGCTCGTTGCCCAGGATGTTGCTGTGACCAGGTGTCCAGATAATTCTAATCCTGTTAAGGACTGAGAGAGATTGCACACTGCGGTGGCATTGAGATACTGTAGCAGCGGAGATATTCTCAGTGGTTAAGGCCTTAATAGCAGCTTGGCTATCAGTGTAGAAATTAATGTCAAAATTATTAATGTTCGCCTGAAACAGTTGCTGGGCACACTGCTCGATGGCGCAAATTTCAGCTTGGAAAACTGAGGTGTTCTCACCGAGGTGCAGACTTTCCTGGAGAAGCATCTTACCCTCGTGGAAAATGGCAATACCCGCTCCAGCGCGGCCGTTGAACAGCGAGCCGTCGGTGAAGCAGTGAATGCCCTGGCTGCGCCGGTTCACACCGACATCCAGCGGAATGTTGTCTCGGCCAGGGATGGCGGTCTTGAAGCCCCTCCTGATGTTGAGGGCGGGAGGTCGACTATCCACATTGCCTAGGTCCATGTGGATGTTGTTAAGGTCGCGGCGGACAAAGTCCATATGCGGGATTAATGTTTTCATTGGCATAAAGCCAGAGGGCGCGTTATTCAACGTTTTATCTCTGATAAGCCGGGAGGCAGACTTCATAGCCTCCGCCCTAATAAATAGGTGAAGCGGAGGTAGGTTAAGGATAGTGTTCAGCCCCTCGTAAGGGGTACATAATATAGTAGGCCTATCTAACATTTTGCATCAATTTTGTAATATGATAGGGCCTACCCAATAGAGAATAGTCAAAAAATAAAATTGATATAGCAATGATTGCAAAAATGTTACAATTCTAGCTTACTAGAGCATAATCTTTATATTCACTTTTGTAATACAATGCCCTCCCTCAATAGAGTCAGAGAATTTATAAATGCATTATTAAACTAAAGTAAAGTGAGGTGGGATGTAGAAGTGAAAATAAAGGAGAATAATATAGGCCCTAATAAGAATAAAATATAGTCATACAAGAATCCTAAAATTGTAACTTATAAGACCACATTTTTTGTAAAAAAAACAAAAATAATTCAATGCAACAAATTAAAAAATTGCAATCCTGGTTTATATGCAAGATTTTGAAATTTAAGGCTTGTTAAATCTAGGCTTATATAGCTTAATAGGCTTATTGTTTATTTTTTTCATTTTATAAACATTGTATTTATTAATAGTTAAGCAAATCATCAATATTATATCAAGCAAAATTGGGCCAGTTTGTTCTTTTGTTCTAATTCTAATTTTTAAGACATTTTGGTTTTCAATAGGCTATGCAATGTGCAAAAAACAACTTGTTTACTAGGGTCTAAAAAACAATTGGTATATAACATTAATAGACAAAACTATAAAGACCTTTGGCTTTGTTTTTAACTTACTAACAAACTAATCAATTTTAGCTATTAGAAGCATAAATATGACAAACACAAAAGTTGTTTTGTGTTTTGGACTTTGAAGTTCAAAGTCCAAAGATAATTATATAATATTTAAAAATTAAAAAAGAGTTGATCAACATAGTATTTAAGTTATACCCATAGGCTCATTCCATATAAGATGGACATATTTGGAAAATAGAAAAAAGTCAATATTTTTGCTTGCCATTGCCTAATTAGCCTATTTTTTTACCAAATGTTTATATTGTGCAATATATACAATCTAAGAATAAAGGAATGGTAAAATGTTGGATTAGTATGTTATCAATTGGCAAAAAGTCATTTTTATAAAAATTTGGACATTTTTCGAAGCAAAAGACATCATTAAGATTTTGTACCTTTTAAAAACAAATAGAAAGCTTTTGAAGGTTGAAACAAACTATAGATAAAAGTATAGTACTTGCATCATCAGATAAAAGCATTGGTGACCAAATAATCTATTATATTTTTAATGTATTTGTACCTCAAAGTTACTGAATTGACAGAAAAAAATATGTTACAACCATAATGTTCCGACCATAAGGCTGCCTTTTCTTTTGTATCTTTGTTGCCTTTTGAGTTTATATATTCTAATAAAAGAGTATGATTTCTAAAGATGTTCTTAGTCAAATTTTAAAAATGTATTGCAAAATATCAAAAATGAAAAATGTTATAAGACTTTTACCTTTTAGTTTCTATATGTCAAAAATCCTGTCGTTACGACCATAAGTGTCATTTAAGGTTTAATAGCATCTATACTAATGATGATATCTATATGAAACTCTATAAATATATTCTAGACAAAATAATCTTTCATTTAAAATATTGGTTTAGTATATTCTATTATTAGATTTCATTTTATAAGTAAAAATAACCTGTCATGTTACGACCATGCTTATATGGAATGAGCCCATAGCATTTTTAAAATCTAATAGACTCAATAGGCTCAATGACTTAATGTCTTAGTTAAAGTACTTAGTTATTGTGATGGCAATATCCTAGCTAGCTGGGATTCCAATGACAAAAATTCCATTGACCTACTCAATACTTTGGAATAATAAATAATCAGTAGGGAATGCCTAGTATAGAAAATCTAGCCACAAACTTTAAGGCCTAAGCAGTGTTTGGAGTAAGGTGCAAATCTGATGTTGCCAAATGCAAATACAAAAAAATTGTAACAATGGTACAAATTATTGTATCTAAATGGCACAAAAAGTTTAGTCAATTTTTTTGCCAGAAAAAAAAGAATTTTTTTGGAAGTTAGGCATAGAAGCAGCCCTGTAAACAGATTTTCTTTTGTGCTTGTTTTTTCGTGTTTATAGCATATAGAAAGGAAAATATTCAATAAGGTTATAAGGTGGCTTTTTATATCTCATTGTAGATGCAATATACTTACATATGAACCTCAAGAAAACTCAGGTGCAAAAATTTTTGGTAGGCACAAAAAGTCGCGTGACTTGTCACTCTAAACACTAAGCTTAAAGCATAATATCATTATTATTATTTGGTTTTATAAATCTTAAAGCTTCAATAATCAGATTGTTTAAGTTGATCCTAAATTCTAAAAGATTTTTTGGCTAAAGAATAGAATCTTAGACTAAGAACTTAGCTAACTCATATTTAGCAATATTGGTGATGTCAAACACAATGTGATATATATGATTTGTTATATTAAGGTACTTTTAGCCTTAATAGAAATATAATTTTTGTTAAAATTACATATATTATATATTTAAATTTAAGATGATTTAAATGCGATGGTTAGTATATAAAGTGGCTCATGCAAAGTTATCAAGAGAATGTAGATTCTTTCTAAAGAATTGAAGTAGCAGAAATGCTGATGCACTTTTATTCTTGTGGATTTGCCTTAAGGTTCAAGTATATTTTGGGGAAACAAAACAAGGGAGCAATGCTCTAGAATATATGAATGCCTGCAGAGAGATAGGACATAGACAAAAGTGAAACTTGAAGGGGACAAGAGAGTGGCTTTACCAAACAGACAATATGAAAAATGATAATAGTACATCAATATTAATATGAGCAAGTTTGTATATATTCTCTCAATACGCAACAGTATAATAGTCTATTGGGAATAAATATTGTCAAGAGAATAATATATTTTAAACTTATATATAATTATTTTTATGCAAGCTAGGTATTAGTTATTGGACTTATTTTAGGTAAGGGTATTAGTTTAGATAATGAAATAATACATTTATTTGAGTATTTATCCCATAGCTGGTATATAAATATGTATGTGGATATGCACTTTGTCTTCTTTGGGCTTGGGCTTAATAATTATAATAATTTAGTGAAAGCCTTTGGTTACCCTAACATAGGGGGGGGGTTGGCTTTCATGAATAATCACAACAAACTGCAAATGAAGGTATCTGTGCATGGAATTAAATTGTTGGTTTGCAGCACAAGGTATGTCAGATGCATTCCTTCAATCATATGTCCAAGAGTTTGAACAGTAAATTGAGTAAAATATATGATAACAGTAAAACAAACCGAGATCAAATTTGAATGCACAAAACCCGAACACATTGCATGCCAGTCATCCAGGCAGATTGATTGCCCAATGCCTTTATTATCTAATAGACCTCTGCTGGCTCTGACAGTTGCCCTAGCAACGGCAACAATAATAGTGGTTCCCATGGCAACCGCAGTCGAAGTGCCGGCAAATTCCGCTGCCGGCATTGCTGGCGATGGCGTCGACGCCTGCGCTCTGCCGAAGCCGCAGCTGCTCCGGCTGGACGGCCTGCCGCGGGCCGCCCCGCGCTCCGGTAAGCTGGCGGGCGTGTACAAGAAATTCGCCAACATCAGCGACTTGCCCGGCTGCGCCAGCCTGTGCTGCGCCAACCCCGCCTGCCACTCGGCCCTGCTGTACAAGAGCGAGTGCTTCATCGTCAGCTGCCGATCGGCGCTGGCCTGTCAGCCTCGCCGGCGAAAATCTGCCGATGCCGACAAGGCCGTCTACCTGCCGCTGCGCTCCGTGTGCGCCGCCGGCAGCGACTCCGCCTGCGGCGACGGGCACTACTGCATGAGCTCAGCCTGCCAGGCTAAGAAATCCTGCAGCATGAGCACCCTGGGCGACTGCGGCCCTGGCGAAGAGTGCAACTTCGGCGCCTCGGATAGCGGCAGCGGCAGCGAGGGCTTCTGCGAATGTCGCAGCGGCTTCGTCCGGCGGTCCTCCAGCGGGTGCCAGCCGGCGCCGCTAGTCGTGACTACCGCGGCTGCTGCTACAACAGCGGCGCCCACTGCTACTGCTGTCACAACTGGTGAGGCTTTTGCTTGCGGTTTAGATTTTAGTATTTATGTTTATTGCTTTACGTAGCTCTGTTCCCTAGATTTTTTTATTGTTGATTGGAGGGTGCGTGGTAGAGAGCGGAAAGAAAGGGGTAGAGAGCGGAAAGAAAGGGGCAGAGAGCGGAAAGAGAGGGATAGAGAGGTAGAGGGTTTAAGAAACAGAAAAGGTGACTGATAGTGACAAGAAGAGGGGCGGATAGTGACAGGAAGAGGGGCGGATAGGGATAGGAAGAGGGCGGATAGTGACAGGAATAGGCGGATAGGGATAGGAAGAGGGCGGATAGTGACAGGAAGAGGGCGGATAGTGACAGGAATAGGCGGATAGGGATAGGAAGAGTGCGGATAGTGACAGGAAGAGGGCGGATAGTGACAGGAAGAGGGCGGATAGTGACAGGAAGAGGGCGGATAGGGATAGGAAGAGGGCGGATAGAGACAGGAAGAGGGGCGGATAGGGATAGGAAGAGGGCGGATAGTGACAGGAAGAGGGCAGATAGTGACAGGAAGAGGGCGGTTAGTGACAGGAAGAGGGCGGATAGTGACAGGAAGAGGGCGGATAGTGACATGAAGAGAAGCGGATAGTGACAGGAGAAGGGCGGATAGTGACATGAAGAGAAGCGGATGGTGACATGAAGAGAAGCGGATGGTGACAGAATGCATTGCTAAAAATCCAGAATGTTCAACATTGCATATTTCATTTTTAGACACGGATTATGTTATTAAACCCGCTTGCCAAACAGTTAAAATTTGAAATCAAATAAGTCTAAAACTGTGACTGACTGCATAGCCAGTGTTCCGGGCTGTAGCTATATAAGCTTTCACTTGACCATTTAGTCCATTTATTTTTGTTAATAACTTCATATTTTAACTAAGCTTTCGCTATGCCATGGTGACTCGCCTATCATATTTAAAATACTTAATATTTAATGTTGTCTTGATTTTATTTAAAAGTAACAATGCTAATAACCCGTTATTAATAATAACTTCACAAACGCACACATCACGCCCAGCTGCCAATAGCGTGACAACTCAAACAGCGGCAGGCAAAACCAACGAGTCGGCTTCTGCAGAAACAGGCGACACAGTTGCTTCAGCAACTTCTGCAACTCCTGCGGCTGGCTCAAACTCGTCTGAGCAGCCAACAGACTCAGCCGCTGTCTCCGGCACCACCGCGCCGCCAGCAACCAGTTAGAATTTTCCTTTGTTTCTTGGATTTTGTCGAATTTTTTTTTTGTTAATTGCACTGCACAGGTTCGGAGTTCGACCTGAGTGATTTGACGTGATTAAGTCAACCAGCCTAACCCTCTCACCCTGGCGCTCACCATAATGCCATGCTTACTGCCTTAGCCTTCTGCTAATCTAATCTAATCATTTTTACCCACTGGGGATTAAGAAGAGACAGCTTTGAGCAGCTCTAGTAAGTAACCGGGTCTCCCCCCTCCCGCTTCCCTGCTCAGAGCGGCTTCGGGCATTTCATTCGGCACAGATCGATATGCTTAGTAGTTATATACGAGTTACTTTATTGAGTTCACAATGGCTCGTACTCCTTACGTGCCTGCGAGACTGCCCTCAAGCTGCCTCTAAGTTTCTATTTTCCATAGTTAGCTTAATCCTCTTGATCCAGGGAGACCTGCTCCAGCTGGGCTTCTGAACTTCTTCTATAATGCATTTATAATCCCCCCCAGCAACAGTGGCTCCAGTTTATTAGTGTAGCCTAATTTAGCCAAGCAAATTATTTGACAATACCCGTGCTGAGTTGCTGTGCTGCAGACCGGAGCCCTTCACTATTGTGCTTTGGCTCTGTATTGTCAATCTATTTCAAATCGTTTGCCGCAAAAAGGTTTGGCGAAGCACTCTAGACTGAGATTGTTGGCATTCTGCAGTTGGGATAAGGAGATTCTGGAGTTGGGATAATGAGGTTCTGGAATAGGGATAATGAGGTTCTGGAATAGGGATAATGAGGTTCTGGAGTTGGGATAATGAGGTTCTGGAGTTGGGATAATGAGGTTCTGGGGTTGGAATAATGAGGTTCTGGAGTTGGGATAATGAGGTTCTGGAGTTGGGATAATGAGGTTCTGGAGTTGGGATAATGAGGTTCTGGAGTTGGGATAATGAGGTTCTGGAGTTGGGATAATGAGGTTCTGGAGTTGGGATAATGAGGTTCTGGAGTTGGGATAATGAGGTTCTGGAGTTGGGATAATGAGGTTCTGGAGTTGGGATAATGGTATTCTAGATTTTCGATTGCGGGAATCTGGAATTAGGAATCTGGAATTGTGATTGTGGGATTGAGATAATGATAATTTAGATTCAAGTTTACAAAGTGAGTTTTTTAAAAAGTCTATTATTAACTGCATTTAAATCTGGGCATTGAATTTTATTTCATTTTTTCGATTTGCGATTTACGAAAAATAGTTTATATCAATTAAGTTTTGTGGTTTTTGACCAGTTTATTTACCCTCTGAGGTATGAGATGATTTTTATCAATAATCTCGGATTTTCCATGAAACACCAGAATATTTTATTTTTATTTCACATGCTCAAATTCGTGCTTGTGAATCAACCTGAGGATAAACCCGCGCAGTTTAATTGCATTGGCGCCCTCTCCGCTTCCCTTTTTCCCGCGCCCAGCTCCGAGCAAGCGCGAGCAGCTCATTGTTAGCGCCGGCAGCAACCGCACCATCGAGCTGCCTCTCAACAGCATCGAGCTGCACGCCTCCATCATCCCGGAGCCCACGGGGGCCGCTGCCAAGCGTCTGGCGTACTCGTGGAAGGTGATCTCGGGACCCAGGAAGGGCCAGTTCCAAAACCGGAATACAGCTAGCCTGAAGCTTAGCGAGCTGGTTGAAGGCAAATACGTTCTGCAGGTGAGCTTATCCTTTGCTGATTAGCATACCTGGGGTTTCAACTTGACACCTGGCATTTCTGGGATTCGATATTGACCCCTGGAGTACCTGGGATTTGATATTGACCCCTGGAGCACCTGGAATTCGATATTGACTCATGGCATACCTGGGATTCGATATTGACCCCTGGCATACCTGGGATTCGATATTGACCCCTGGAACACCTGGGATTTGATATTGACCCCTGGAGCACCTGGAATTCGATATTGACCCTGGCATACCTGGGATTCGATATTGACCCTGGCATACCTGGGATTCAATATTGACCCCTGGCATACCTGGGATTCGATATTGACCCCTGGCATACCTAGGATTCGATATTGACCCTGGCATACCTGGGATTTGATATTGACCCCTGGAGCACCTGGGACTCGATATTGACCCTGGCATACCTGGGATTTAATATTGACCTGGAACACCTAGCATTTTATATTGACCCCTGGCATACCTGGGATTCGATATTGACTTCTGGCATAACTGGCATATCGGGGATTCGATATTGACCTGGAACATCTGGGATCCGATATTAACTCCTGGCATACCTAGGATTCAATATTGACTCCTGGATTACCTGGGATTCGATAGTGACCCTGGCATACCTGGGATTCGATATTGACCCTGGCATACCTGGGATTTCATATTGACCCCTGGCATACCTGGGATTTCATATTGACTCCTGGCATACCTGGGATTAGGTATTGACTCCTGGCATACCTGGGATTAGGTATTGACTCCTGGCATACCTGGAGTTCGATATTGACCTGGAACACCTGTGGATTCGATCAAATTCAAACTGATCTGGCATTTGAAACTGGCCCACTGAAATGGAGAGTTTATTAATTCAATTTTTATAAGTAGAAATTTCTCTAACTTTGTACGGCGTGTGTTGTCATTTTTCTAACTGCTGAAGCTTTCAAGTTTTTTCAATAAAGTTTCAATACTGGCCACTATTTAATATTCGCCACATAGTGAAGTCAAGGACGCGACTTGACTCTCTGAGTTGAGTGCACTTTTAACAACTGGCTCATTCCGTTCTGGCGCTAAAGAATTAATTAACTGGCTGCTTGTGTGGGGGTGGGCAGTAGTTATAAGGCTTCCTCGCTGTTGCAGTTCTAATAGTTTGCGTGCCCCAGCTATGCAATGCTGCACAATTTCTACCCCTAGTCTCCGTTCACTGAAGTGTTTCTTTTTCCCCACTTTCCTAAACCAAGTTACTCAAACTTACGCGAGTCTCGAAAGGATTAACTGTGAAGAATTATTACATACATATTTTTTCACTTAGAGACAAGAAAAATAAACAATTGCTACTTATTAGTCTACTATTGGTAGATTAGCTAGTTTCAGCGCGTAATGAATAGTTTCTCTATCCACACCTTCCGTTCATTAGTGTTAAATCCTCTGTATCCACTTCCGGTCATTAGTGTGCAATTCCTTAACCCATTTCCGGTCGTTAGTGCGCGCATCCTCAACCCACTTCCGGTCATTAGTGTGCAAAACCTCTATCTCTACTTCCGGTCAGTTGTGTGCAAATCCTCTATCTCTACTTCCGGTCGTTAGTGTGCAAATCCTCTATTATCCACTTCCGGTCAGTTTTGTGCAAATCCTCTATCTCTACTTCCGGTCGTTAGTGTGCAAATCCTCTATTATCCACTTCCAGTCAGTTTTGTGCAAATCCTCTATCTCTACTTCCGGTCGTTAGTGTGCAAATCCTCTATTATCCACTTCCAGTCAGTTTTGTGCAAATCCTCTATCTCTACTCCCGGTCAGTTGTGTGCAAATCCTCTATCTCTACGTCCGGTCAGTTGTGTGCAAATCCTCTATCTCTACTTCCGGTCAGTTGTGTGCAAATCCTCTATCTCTACTTCCGGTCAGTTGTGTGCAAATCCTCTATCTCTATTTCCGCTCAATTGTGTGCAAATCCTCTATCTCTACTTCCGGTCGTTAGTGTGCAAATCCTCTATTATCCACTTCCGGTCAGTTTTGTGCAAATCCTCTATCTCTACTTCCGGTCGTTAGTGTGCAAATCCTCTTTCTCTATTTCCGCTCAATTGTGTGCAAATCCTCTATCTCTACTTCCGGTCGTTAGTGTGCAAATACTCTATCTCTACTTCCGGTCAGTTTTGTGCAAATCCTCTATCTCTACTTCCGGTCAGTTGTGTGCAAATCCTCTATCTCTACTTCCGGTCAGTTGTGTGCAAATCCTCTATCTCTACTTCCGGTCAGTTGTGTGCAAATCCTCTATCTCTACTTCCGGTCAGTTGTGTGCAAATCCTCTATCTCTACTTCCGGTCAGTTGTGTGCAAATCCTCTATCTCTATTTCCGCTCAATTGTGTGCAAATCCTCTATCTCTACTTCCGGTCGTTAGTGTGCAAACCCTCTATTATCCACTTCCGGTCAGTTTTGTGCAAATCCTCTATCTCTACTTCCGGTCAGTTGTGTGCAAATCCTCTATCTCTACTTCCGGTCAGTTGTGTGCAAATCCTCTATCTCTACTTCCGGTCAGTTGTGTGCAAATCCTCTATCTCTACTTCCGGTCGTTATTGTGCAAATCCTCTATTATCCACTTCCGGTCAGTTTTGTGCAAATCCTCTATCTCTACTTCCTGTCGTTAGTGTGCAAATCCTCTATTATCCACTTCCAGTCAGTTTTGTGCAAATCCTCTATCTCTACTTCCGGTCAGTTGTGTGCAAATCCTCTATCTCTACTTCCGGTCAGTTGTGTGCAAATCCTCTATCTCTACTTCCGGTCAGTTGTGTGCAAATCCTCTATCTCTACTTCCGGTCAGTTGCGTGCCAATCCTCGATATCCACTTCCGGTCATTTGCGTGCCAATCCTCTATATCCACTTCCGGTCAGTTGTGTGCAAATCCTCTATACTCGTATCTACATCCGAGTGTGTGTGATATAGATACAGGATGTGTGTAAATCCTTTCCCAATTACTCGCAGGTCGACGTCACTGACAAAACGGATTCGAATCGCGTTGGCAAAGCCGTTGTCATGGTAACGGTGAAACCGGCGAAGCACAAGAGCAAGCCGCCAAAGGCGGTAATCAAACCGGCATCCTTATCCATCCAGCTGCCCAACAACGTCATCCTGGACGGCAGCGGCAGCGTTGACGGAGACCAGAAGATCGAGTCCTACCACTGGCAGGTGGTGGACGGTCCGCTGACGGCCCAGGATTTGCACAGCGTCTCCCAGGACCAGCAGATCCTCCAGTTGAACAAACTCAAAGCCGGCTTCTACGTGATCCGACTGACTGTGCAGGACGCCAAAGGTTTGAGCGATTCGGCCACGGCAAACATCACCGTCATTCCCGAGCCGGACGACAAGCCCAAGGCCAGCGCTGGCCAGAGCAGCGTCATCTACCTGCCTCAGAATAACATCACTCTGTACGGCAATGCCAGCACAGATGATCACGGCATTGTCAGCTATATGTGGCGGCAGAAAGGGGGCAGCCATCTTAGCGCCGATATGCAGGTAGGCAGTTTGTCTGCTTTGATTTGTATCGTTTATTTTGCCCTTGTTGCACCAGCTTCCGGTCATTAAATTACGCAATTTTATTGCATCGATTTCCGGTTTTAAGATTGGGCTCTTTAAAGCATTAACTTCTGGTCTTGAGATTAGGTCATTCAAAGCAACAACTTCCGGTCTTTAAAGAATCAACTTCCGGTCTTGAGATTAGGTCATTCAAAGCAACAACTTCCGGTCTTTAAAGAAACAACTTCCGGTCTTGAGATTAGGTCATTCAAAGCATCAACTTCCGGCATTTAAAGCATTAACTGCCGGCATTTAAAGCATCAACTTCCAGCATTTAAAGCATTAACTTCCGGCATTTAAAGCATCAACTTCCAGCATTTAAAGCATTAACTTCCGGCAGTTAAAGCATTAACTGCCGGCATTAAAAGCATCAACTTCCGGCATTTAAAGCATCAACTTCCGGTATTTAAAGCATTAACTTCCGGCATTTAAAGCATCAACTTCCGGCCTTTAAAGCATCAACTTCCGGTATTTAAAGCATTAACTTCCGGCCTTTATAGCATCAACTTCCGGCATTAAAGCATCAACTTCCGGCATTAAAGCATCGACTTCCGGCATTTAAAGCATTAACTGCCGGCATTTAAAGCATCAACTTCCAGCATTTAAAGCATTAACTTCCGGCATTTAAAGCATCAACTTCCAGCATTTAAAGCATTAACTTCCGGCATTTAAAGCATTAACTGCCGGCATTAAAAGCATCAACTTCCGGCATTTAAAGCATCAACTTCCGGTATTTAAAGCATTAACTTCCGGCATTTAAAGCATCAACTTCCGGCCTTTATAGCATCAACTTCCAGCATTAAAGCATCGACTTCCGGCATTTAAAGCATCGACTTCCGGCATTTAAAGCATTAACTGCCGGCATTTAAAGCATAAACTTCCAGCATTTAAAGCATTAACTTCCGGTCTTTATAAAATCAACTTCCAGTCTTTAGAATAGGCCTTCAAAGCACCACCTTCCGGTATTTAGGCTGATAAAAAACCAACTTCCTTTTTACATTACCCATTTTCATTAAAATATTTCAAAGCAGTTTCTAATTCCTAGTAAGCTAAGCTCGCACAAGAGCACTTGTCGACTCCCCGCCACCCCACCGCAGGGAGTGCACACGCCAGTCCTGCACTTGTCCGGCCTAGTCGAAGGCGATTACGCATTCGAACTGACCGTCACTGACGCCCGCGGCCAGACGGACTCGGCAACCGTCAACGTGCTGGTTAAACGCAGGCCTAAGAATGCTTTGCCAGTGGTGACACTGCTGCCCCCAGAGCTGACTGTGAGTTGGCGTCAGTGATTTCATTGTATCTGCTTAAACAAAAATTTAAACCAGTTACTTAGAATGTACTGTGTATATTAGGATATACACAAGGGTTATAATGTACATATGATGTATAGATGTACATTCGATGGATCGGATGGGAGGAACGATGCGAAAATGGTCAAAATCATATTTAGAGTTTAAAACAAACATGCACAAAAGTACATAAAATGCATAAAAGTACACGAAATTCACGAAAGTACATGTAATGCACAAAAGTAAACAAAAGTCACAAAAGTACATATAATGCAAAAAATACATATAGTGCACAAAAGTACACAAAAATTCACGAAAGTACATATAAAGCACAAAAGTACACAAATTCGCAAAAGTACATGTAATGCAGAAAAGTACATTAAATGCACAAAAGTACTTATAATGCACAAAAGTACGCAAAATTCACAAAAGTACGAGATTTACAAATTTAAGAAGGCTATGCGCCACCCAACGCTATGAAATTTCAGGTCGAACTGCCGCTCACCCGTCTGGTGCTGAACGCGTCTGCCGTTGACGACACCGGCGTGAAGTCGTGGCGCTGGACTCTGCTGACCGGCCCCGGCAGCGCGAAGCTGGCCAACGCCACCCAGCCCAGCGTCACCCTCACCAACCTGCAGGCCGGAGTCTACAAGCTGCGAGCCGAGGCTGTCGATCTGGACGGCGGCGTTGGATCGGCGGTGGTCACCGTCACGGTCAAGCCGGGCCCCAATCAGGCGCCGAAGGCCGATGCCGGCGGCGATCGGGTTGTCGACATGGACGGCACCGGGGCTACGTTGGTTGCGCTTGACGCCTCCAAGAGCTGGGACGATAAGGGCATTGTGGAGTACAAGTGGACCAGGTGCGCCGTGCGGGGATTGTTGGCTATTCGGAGGTCGGACAGCGACCTTAGATGACCCCATTATACCTGCATAGTGTAGGCTGAACTCAGAATGACCTCTAGATGATCCCTTAAAGTAACCCCAGATGACCCCATTTTTCAGATAGAATGAGTGACCTGATTTCTTAGAAAGTGAAGAATGACCCCAGATGGCCTCATTCCAGCGCTAATTGACCTTAAATGACCCCCGCCTCCGACCCGCCGCAGGCAAGACGTCTCCCTGGCCGTCGGGCAGGTGCTGAACGGCTCGGACGCGTCGCCCCGCCTGCTGCTGCTCGGCCTGCTGCCCGGCCGCTACAGTTTCCGCCTGACCGTCAAGGACTCGGAAGGCGCCACCGGGACAGCCGATGCGGCCATCCTTGTCCGGCCCTGGCCGCACGCCGCCTCGGTGGCCAGCCTTGAGCTTCGGGCGGACCCGTCGGCACTGCGCCAGTCGGACCTGTCCAACCTGATGTCGCAGATGCAGCTGACTCTGCGCGGCCCGCACCCCGGCTGCAACCTGCGCCTGCTGGGTCTGCGGCCGAGGCAGGCCAGCATCGTCATGCGCCTGTCGGCCGGCTTCGCCAACGGCACCTACCTGCCGGGACCTCGGCTGGCCGCCGTGTTGAAGCGCCGGCTGCCAGCCACCCTGCTGGAGTTCCCGGTGCTGGAGCTGCACACGGAGGTCTGCCAGCTGGGCTGCTCGGACAGGGGCTACTGCGACAATTCCACCAGACAGTGCGTCTGCGCCTCCTTCTGGATGGAGAATCCGCTGCGTGTTCGATTCGGCGATGGCGAGTCCAACTGCGACTGGTCGGTGGTGTACGTGTCTCTGGGGGTGACCATCAGCCTGCTGGGCTTCTGCGCCGCGGTCTGGCTGCTGTACTGCTGCCTGCGCTATCGGCGGGCCAGCGCTGCGGCTGCGGCTGCTCACCTGCGGACGGGCAGCGGCAGCAAAGTTCGCCGGCTGAGGAAAGCTGCGGCTATGATGGCTGGCGGCGGCGGGTCAAGGGATAAGGTGAGAGGAATATTTCTTAATTGGAGGCCTTCTGCTGCTTTCGGTTGTCTTTTTGGTGCTTCCGGTTGTGTTTATGATGCTTCTGGTGGTCTACTTGGTGCTTCCGGTTGTTTTATTGGTGCTTCCGGTTGTGTTCTTTGTGCTTCCAGTTGTGTTCTTGGTGCTTCTGGTTGTGTCCTTGGTGCTTCCGGTTGTGTCCTTGGTGCTTCCGGTTGTGTCCTTGGTGCTTCCGGTTGTGTCCTTGGTGCTTCCGGTTGTGTTTTTGGTGCTTCCTGTTGTGTTCTTGGTGCTTCCGGTTGTGTTCTTGGTGCTTCCGGTTGTGTTCTTGGTGCTTTCGGTTGTGTCCTTGGTGCCTCCGGTTGTGTCCTTGGTGCTTTCTGTTGTGTTCTTGGTGCTTCCGGTTGTGTTCTTGGTGCTTCCGGTTGTGTTCTTGGTGCTTCCATTTGTGTTCTTGGTGCTTCCGGCTGTGTTCTTGGTGCTTCCATTTGTGTTCTTGGTGCTTCCGGCTGTGTTCTTGGTGCTTCCATTTGTGTTCTTGGTGCTTCCGGCTGTGTTCTTGGTGCTTCCGGTTGTGTTCTTGGTGCTTCCATTTGTGTTCTTGGTGCTTCCGGCTGTGTTCTTGGTGCTTCCGGTTGTGTTCTTGGTGCTTCCGGTTGTGTTCTTGGTGCTTCCGGTTGTGTTCTTGGTGCTTCCATTTGTGTTCTTGGTGCTTCCATTTGTGTTCTTGGTGCTTCCGGTTGTGTTCTTGGTGCTTCCATTTGTGTTCTTGGTGCTTCCGGTTGTGTTCTTGGTGCTTCCGGTTGTGTTCTTGGTGCTTCCGGTTGTGTCCTTGGTGCTTCCAGTTGGTGCTTCCGGTTGTTTTTGCTTAAAGGAAAGGGCGAGTGGGAGAGAGTAGGTGATTGAAATGCTTGGGATAGAAAGTATATTGGAGGCCAGGCAGCACTTCAGGCCAGGCACAGAGACTCCGGCCGCCCCAACCCGCAGGTGTTCTACGCCCCGCTGAACAATGGCAACGAGTCCGGCGGCCGCATGAGCTTCAGCCTGAGCTCAGACGAAGAAGACACGGTGTACAGCAGGCGGGTCGCTTCCGACCCCAGCCTGGGCGGCGGCAGCGGCGGTGCGGGCGACGGCGGCGCCAAGGCCGACCACAACAGCAACCGGATCCCCATGGCGTCGCTCAGCAACGGCAGCGTCAAGTCCGACAAGTGATGACGGGCCGCCCCAGCGCAGCCTCCCCTTCTCTCTCCCCGCCCCGCGCTCGCCAGTTTTCTTCTGCTCTTTCCTCGCTACTTTCAGTAGTCAGTCAGACTGCACTGGGGGTGGTGTTGTTTTTAACGAAGATAAGATGCTAATTTAATCCTGTGTGTGTACATTCCTGTGGCAAATTTTTATTTGTCTATTTCTTTTTCCTGATCCTCAACTTTCTCTGATTATCTATTCCGTTTTTTGCGTGTACATGACAGTTACAGCATGCCTGATTCATAAATAATAGATTTTTGATTCATATTTAGCTTGTGTTTTTCTATAAATTCAGTTCATGCTATTTAGCTGTGCAACTGAAGTTGCCGTCTTCCATCGGAGAGCTCATAATTCATGCATACTGAACTGAACTTCGAATTTTCCTTCTCTGAACTTGCTAAGCGATATGCTACTCAGCTGCGATTTGGCTAGTAGCATTATACGCAAAATTGCCTTATATAATTTAGTCCGATTTCGTGTTTATTCGCTTCATCGCTGATTATAGCGCGTGTGTGATAATCGATAACGGTTTTTTTATCGCAATCGCTCTGGCTTGTCTTCTGTCAGTCAGTTGAAAACGTTACCGCCGTGACAAGAATCGCTCTAACGAGTCATTGCAAACAACCCACTTGTGACTCTAGCGACTCTAAGGGGTGATACTTGTGACTTTTTAACGACTGTTGAGTCGCGAGCGCATCACGTGAGTTGCGGGATTGTAAAAGAGTCATAAAAAGTCGCCCATGAGTATTAGCGATTCTGTCAATATAGTGACGCTGATGCGCCTCAGACGTAATTCTCAGTGATTCTACCGCGAGTGTACGCCCCAGACTCTTGAATCTTGGACGACTTTTTGGTGACTGTTACCACGACATCTCGTCGGTTTTGAGTTGTCTAGAGTCAGTACTTCTTTCCTATTTTACCTGTGTTGGCTGGGGTGCCTCCCGCCTGAGCTGGGGGCTGCGGTCAGCATTGCCAGGTGTCGGCTGCCTCAGTGATGCCGTGGTTTTTTATATTTTTTACTATCCATTATTTCTTGTTTACCTGTAGCAAGCATTCGCGCCCCTCCGCCTGCGGTGACGGTGACCATTAAGTGCAAACTTCCCCATGACTGCCCCGACCGCGCGTCCTGCCGACGACTCGCCTTTGCTCATCTGCTGTTGAAAACTCTGTTGCTTAGCAGTGTTTTAATTTCAAATTTAAGGTGTGACTGACACGAATTGCAAAGCAAAGCGCGAAATAAATGATGGTCCAATACGAAGGCCTGCTCCGCATGGAGCCCCGTTGTCCTGCACTGCCGCAGTGTTGAGCTGTGGCCTATTAATAAGCCGCTGGGACTCGCTGCTCTTCTCTCCTTTGTTGCGCTTGTGCTGTTTGTGTAGGCTGTGCATATATCTATCCATTTTTCTATCCATCTATCTAATATCTATCTATCTATATCTATCCATTTTTCTATCCATCTATCTATATCCATCTATCTATATCTATCCATTTTTCTATCCATCTATCTATATCCATCTATCTATATCTATCCATTTTTCTATCCATCTATCTATATCCATCTATCTATATCTATCCATTTTTCTATCCATCTATCTATATCCATCTATCTATATCTATCCATTTTTCTATCCATCTATATCTATCCATTTTTCTATCCATCTATCTATATCTATCCATTTTTCTATCCATCTATCTATATCTATCCGTTTTTCTATCTATCTATCTATATCTATCCATTTTTCTATCCATCTATCTATATCTATCCATTTTTCTATCCATCTATCTATATCTATCCATTTTTCTATCCATCTATCTATATCTATCCATTTTTCTATCCATCTATCTATATCTATCCATTTTTCTATCCATCTATCTATATCTATCCGTTTTTCTATCTATCTATCTATCTATCTATCTATCTATCTATCTATCTATCTATCTATCTATCTATCTATCTATCCATCTATCCATCTATCTATCTATCTATCTATCTATCCATCTATCCATCTATCTATCAATCTATCTATTTATTTACCCTTCTGTCTGGCTCCTACTTTCTGTCTGTCCATCATCCCTATCTAAGTACCCCATCTGACTACCTGTGTCTGTATCTACAGTGTATTCAATTCCATTTATTTATTTTGACAATCAGAACACAGCTCAGAGTTGATAATGAAATCTCTGCCAACTCCTGTATAGCATAAGACACGTTGCGGTAGAGACACAGAAGTTTCATCTCGGACTGAGGAGCGGGGTTGCGAGTAGGAGTTGAGCTCTGCCCCTAGCAACAGCAGGCACCTGTTGTCTGTTGCAGCTCCGTCTTGCCCGGCAGCAGCCATGTCTCCGGCCGGCGCCTCCGCCTTCTCAATGCGGATCGTCTCCCTGGAGACAGCAATGGAGCAGCCAGTCTCCGGGTTGGACGTGACCTACTCGGACTTCCGGTCAGGCCAGTGCAGCAGAGTTCCCGTGCTGCGGGTGTTCGGGTCCACCCCGGCCGGCCGGAAGTGCTGCGCCCACGTGCACGGAGTTTTCCCCTACTTCTACGTGCCGTTCGAGGGCTGCTCCGGGCCGCGTGCGGACTTTCTGAAGGCCTTCGCTGCCAGCTTGGACAAGGCCATCAACATTGCGGTGCGCCGGAGCAGCAGCTCCACTGTGATGCACGTCTTCTGCATCAATGTGGTGCTGGGCAGGTGACTTATTGAGTTTTTGGGGGGTCTGGGGTTACAGAAACTTGACAGCTTCAATAACAGCTAGTTGACAGCTTCAATAACAGCCATTTGACAGCTTCAATAACAGCTAGTTGACAGCTTCAATAACAGCCATTTAACAGCTTCAATAACAGCAATTTGACAGCTTCAATAACAGCTAGTTGACAGCTTCAATAACAGCTAGTTGACAGCTTCAATAACAGCCATTTGACAGCTTCAATAACAGCTAGTTGACAGCTTCAATAACAGCCATTTAACAGCTTCAATAACAGCAATTTGACAGCTTCAATAACAGCTAGTTGACAGCTTCAATAACAGCCATTTGACAGCTTCAATAACAGCTAGTTGACAGCTTCAATAACAGCCATTTAACAGCTTCAATAACAGCAATTTGACAGCTTCAATAACAGCTAGTTGACAGCTTCAATAACAGCTAGTTGACAGCTTCAAAAACAGCTAGTTGACAGCTTCAATAACAGCCATTTGACAGCTTCAATAACAGCTAGTTGACAGCTTCAATAACAGCCATTTAACAGCTTCAATAACAGCAATTTGACAGCTTCAATAACAGCTAGTTGACAGCTTCAATAACAGCTAGTTGACAGCTTCAAAAACAGCTAGTTGACAGCTTCAAAAACAGCTAGTTGACAGCTTCAATAACAGCTAGTTGACAGCTTCAATAACAGCTAATTGACAGCTTCAATAACAGCTAGTTGACAGCTTCAATAACAGCAATTTGACAGCTTCAATAACAGCTAGTTGACAGCTTCAATAACAGCTAGTTGACAGCTTCAATAACAGCTAGTTGACAGCTTCAATAACAGCTAGTTGACAGCTTCAATAACAGCTAGTTGACAGCTTCAATAACAGCCATTTGACAGCTTCAATAACAGCTAGTTGACAGCTTCAATAACAGCAATTTGACAGCTTCAATAACAGCAATTTGACAGCTTCAATAACAGCTAGTTGACAGCTTCAAAAACAGCTAGTTGACAGCTTCAATAACAGCTAGTTGACAGCTTCACTAACAGCAATTTGACAGCTTCAATAACAGCTCAAAACTGCCGCTCAAATTTTTGTCCAGATCATTTTACGGTTTCCATGCCAACGAGTCTGAGTTCATGAAGATTCACATGTTCAATCCGAAGATGGTCAAAAAGTAAGTCTTGTGCGCGAATTTTTATGCTACTTATTTTTCGCACCTGTTAAGTAGCATAGCTGGTTTATTTATTCGATCTTCAGAGCCGCCGATTTGCTCTTAGGAGGCAGTGTAATGAACAAGGTATTCCAGCCTTTCGAGTCGCATATTCCGTTTGGCTTGCAGGTGGGTGACTTTTTTGTAACCTAAAGTACATTTGTACCGGTTTCAAGTTACTTGGAGGGCTACTCAAAATTTCTGTCTGTCAGAGTGTCTGTCTGTGTGTCTGTCTGTCTGTCTGTCTGCCTGTCTGTCTGTCTGTCTGTCTGTCTGTCTGTCTGTCTGACTGTCTGTGTCTGTCTGTCTGTCTGTCTGTCTGTCTGACTGTCTGTGTCTGTCTGTCTGTCTGTCTGTCTGTCTGTCTGTCTGTCTGTATGTATGTATGCCTGTCTGTCTGCCTTTCTGTCCAGCGCTACTGCATGTCTGTTGAGGCACTCCAAAATTCATTTCAAATGACAGTTCTGCTGTTCATTGAACTCCCCGAACCCCCAACCGCCCCTCCCCAGTTCCTGATGGACTTCAACCTGTACGGCATGAACTTCCTCCACGCCTCGGTGGCCAGACGGCGCGGGTGCCTTGGCTCAGACGCTGAGGAAGAGGCCAACGAGGAACCGGAGGCCGAGGGCTGTCCCGGCCAGGCCGCCGACCCCAGCCCCGCCCCGCCGGCCACGCACTGCCGCGTGGAGGTGGACATCTCGGCTGTTGACATTCTCAACAGGCTGGAAGTGGACGGTGAGCCTTTCTGATTGGCCAAGTGGCAACGGCCTTCCATTGGCTTGAACCAGATTTATGGGTTATTCTGTTCGTTTACCCGTTACAGAGCCTACATTGACTCGAGTGCTCGAGTGCTTTTGACCCATTGACTCAAAATTTGACCCATTGACTCATCATCCGACCCATTGACTCATTATCTGACCCATTGACTCATCATCTGATCCATTGACTCACCCTCTGACCCATTGGCCCATCATCCGACCCATTGACTCATCATCTGACCCATTGACTCATCATCTGACCTATTGACTCAATATTTGACCCATTGACTTATCATCTGACTCATTGACTCATCCTCTGACCCATTGACTCATCCTCTGACCTATTGACTCATCATCTGACCCATTGACTCATCCTCTGACCCATTGACCCATCATCCGACCCATTGACTCATCATCTGACCCATTGACTCATCATCTGACCCATTGACTCATCATCTGACCCATTGACTCATCATCTGACCCATTGACTCATCATCTGACCTATTGACTCATCATCTGACGCATTGACTCATCCTCTGACCTATTGACTCATCATCTGACTTATTGACTCCTCATCTGACCCATTGACTCATCCTCTGACCCATTGACCCATCATCCGACCCATTGACTCGTCATCTGACCCATTGACTTATCATCTGACCCATTGACTCATCCTCTGACCCATTGACTCATCTTTTACCAGTTGACCCACGGAACCGTTTGCCCCATCTTTTCTGACCTATTGCTGCATCGCCGACCCATCAGTTTTTTCCTGATCGTCGACAATCACCCGACTCCTGACCCACCGGCTGGACATTTCCGACCTGTTTCTTTTTCTAAAACCAGACAACCTTGGTTCGAATCCCGGTCTGACGGCCCTCTGGGAGGAAGAAATCGAGCGACGTCAGGAGCTCCTTGGTGAGACGCCGCCATCGCCTCCGTCGTCAGCGTCGACATCCACGGCGGGTGCCGCCCGCGCCTGGGTGGCAGCGCCGGACTCTCCGGACCGGCAGGGCGTGGAGCCCACCGAAAGCGAAGACAAATGGCGGCGCCGATTCCGGCGCTTCCTGCAGGAGCGCGGCCTCATCAACGCCACCGGGTTCGAGGACGAGGCCCCGGCCGAAGAGACCGGGGCAGCTGAGGGAGCTCAGGTCGCCGATGTCAAGTCGGGCCTTGGAGAGCTCGCAGATGCACCGTCGCATGCCGAGGTCGCCGAGTTTGATGCCGAGGTGGCCAGCTTCACTGAAGGTTCGTTTTTTCTTAGCTCTGGCAGTAGTTTGAGTCCTCGGCAGTCTGAGCAATTCCCCACCCGAGGAATTCCCCGTCTGAGTAATTCCCCACCCGAGCAATTCCCCACCCAAGCAATTACCAACCCAAGCCATTCCCCACCCAAGCTACTGGTATTTCCTACCCGAGCAATTCCCCACCCGAGCAATTCCCCACCCGAGCAATTCCTCACCCGAGCAATTCCCAATGCTAGCAATTCCCCACCCTAACAATATCCCACCCTAGTAATTCCCCACCTGAGCAATTCCCCACCTGAGCGATTCCCCACCCGAGCAATTCCCCACCCGAGCAATTCCCCACCCGAGCAATTCCTCACCCGAGCAATTCCCAATGCTAGCAATTCCCCACCCTAACAATATCCCACCCTAGTAATTCCCCACCTGAGCAATTCCCCACCTGAGCGATTCCCCACCCGAGCAATTCCCCACCCGAGCAATTCCTCACCCGAGCAATTCCCAATGCTAGCAATTCCCCACCCTAACAATATCCCACCCTAGTAATTCCCCACCCGAGCAATTCCCCACCCGAGCAATTCCCCACCTAAGCGATTCCCCACCCAAGCAATTCCCCATCTCCATTTTCTCAGAGGATGTCGACGACTTCCTAAACGGCAGCGCGAATTCTGTCGATACCGAGCCGGTCGTCGACCACAGCACCGAGTCGGCGGAGTCACCTGGGTCGCCTGTCCCGCCCGCCGACCAGGATGAGGCTCCGAAGCAGCCGCCGCCCCCGCTGGTGAGTCGCGCCAGTATCGACCGGGTGGTCGCCTGCAGCCAGAGCTTTCTTGCCGACTCCTCCGACAGCAGCGACGGCAGCGACCGCGATGCTGCTGACGCCGACAGCGCGGACTCCGAAGCCACCTGCGAGGAGCTGGCCTCGCGGATGCTGGACGAGTTCCTCGTCCGATCGCCGAGCTCCTCGCAGGTCGCCGGTGCTGCCGCTGCCGCCGAAGACCCGGCGCAGGTCGAGGCCGAGCTCAACGACTCCCAGCGGGATCTGTTCGCTGTTGAGGACTACGAAGATGACAACGAAGATGAGGAGCAGCGAGATGAACATCGGGATGAAGCGGAGGAGGCTGCAGGCCAGCTGGACGCAGCCACGCTGCTGCAGTTTGTCCGCATGGAGGAGCAGGACTCGGTGCTGGCCGTGGCCTTCGACGGCGGCAGCGACAGCGATGACGAAGATGATGAGGATGAGGAGGCTGGAGATGAAGCCGGGATCAGCGGGCCGCCTCAGCTGGACGGCGCGCTGTCGTCATCGGACGACAGCAGCAGCGCTGGCGGCGGCGACGATGATGGCGACTTCGACGAGTCGCCCTGTAGGTCGTCGGCGAGGCAGCGGCGAGGACGCGCGCCGCAGCCGCCACCACCGCCGCCGGCCAGGCGCGGCCGCCGACTTGGCCTCTCCATGGCTTCAAGGCCGGCTGCGGGGTCAGCGGCGGCGGCATCTTCGATGTCCTCGAAGTCGCCGCCTGGTCCAAACGGCTCGTCGAAAGCCTTCAAGCCGGTGGCTCTTCGTGGCGGCAGCGGCAGCGGCCTCTCAGGCAGGTGAGCAGCTGTGGTGAGGGATATCGAAGTGTGCGCACCCGAACACTCTGAACACCCGCTCACTGTGCACCCTGACCCACCCACTGTACACACCCTGACCCAACCACTGTACACACCCTGACCCACCCACTGTACACACCCTGACCCAACCACTGTACACACCCTGACCCACCCACTGTACACACCCTGACCCACCCACTGGACACACCCTGACCCACCCACTGTACACACCCTGACCCACCCACTGGACACACCCTGACCCACCCACTGTACACACCCTGACCCACCCACTGGACACACCCTGACCCACCCACTGTACACTCTCACCCACCCACTGTACACACCCTGACCCACCCACTGTACACTCTCACCCACCCGTACCACCCGCAGGCCCATGCTGCTGGGAAAGCGCAGGTCTGTCGCACCTCCGTCTCCGCCGTCGCCGCCTTCGCAGCCGCCTCCCTCATCGCCGCCACCGCTCCCTCCTCAACCCGCTACGACTCAGTCTCCATCGTCAGCGTCCAGCCTCATCTTGTCGCAGTCACTCGAACTCGCCAGTTTCACCACTTCGGGTCAGCGACTGCCGACTTCCACGCAACAGCATCAGCAGCGGCTCGAGTCCAGCAGGTCAAATCAGGCTTCATCAAACACTCAGAATCTGCTGGCACCAAACTCGCCAGAGCCGCCCAGCACTTTGCCGAAGCGCCAGCCGGCGATGGCGCACGTCTACGCGCCGCTGGTCGCCCCGCCGACGGCCTCCGAGGTCGCCGACTCTCTGGACAGCTTCGGCCTGTTCCCCTGCCGCAACCCGCCGCTCCGACCCGACGCCGCTGGTGTCGACGACCTTCGCCAGTTCGACAGTCTAGCGGTCGGCGTGGCCGGCCTTGCCAGCTTCGACCGTGCGTCAGCGCTGGCTGCCGCGTCGGTGTCGATGTCGACGTCGACCGCCCCGCTGCTCCGCTACCGGCCGCTGATCGACCCGCCATCGAGAGACCTGGTCGCCCGGTCCTTGAAGGCCGCCGCAGCCGCCGCCGCCGACAAGTTGGCCAAACCTGCTGCGGAATCCGCCACCGCCGCCGCAGAAGCCACCGTCGACGACGCCTTCGATACGGTGTCGAATTCGTCAAGCCATCGCGCCTACCCTCGGCCAGCGGCGGCTATCGGCGGCAGCGGCATCGGCCGGAAGGAGCTGCTGGCGCGGATCAGAGCGAAGTTCCGTCGGTCCCTATCGGAGACTTCAGCGATGTCAAATTCCTCGACTTCAATGTCGACATCCGCTGCCGCCGCCACCACCGCCGCGGTCGTCGGCGACGGCCTGACGCTGGCATCGCTGGAGGTGGCCACTGCGGCGCGGCCGGGGCTGCTTCCTGATCCGCGGAACGACGCCATCGTGGCCGCCTTCCTGACGGTGGCCGATGCGTCGGAGGCCAACCCGACCGCCTGGCGCCAGCACTGCCTGTTCGTCGCCGCCACAGACGCCGAGGCCGACCCTCGGATTCGCGGATTCGCTTCGGCCGCCACGCGGTTCCAGGCTGTGCGAGACGAGGCCGCGCTGCTGGAGGCCCTGGCCGACAATGTGCGGTGCGCCGACCCGGACATCGTGCTGGGATTCGACACCCAGCGGGCCTCCTGGGGCTACTTGATCGACCGGGCCAAGCAGCTGCAGGGGCCGCCCGAGTCCGGCGGAGGCGGCCTGCCGATGGCTCAACTGCTGTCCAGGTACCGCCTGCTGCCCCATCAGCAGCAGCACAGGAGACGGCGCGAGCCCGAGGCCAACTGCGTGAGTGCGGCGGAGCAGAATCTTATCTGCCCCATCACTGACCTGCTTAGCTTGGTGTCATCTACGGTCTAATCTTCCTGTCTCATCTCATCCTGTCTCCTCTCATCCTGTCTCCTCTCATCCTGTCTCATCTCATCCTGTCTCATCCCATCCTGTCTCATTTCATCTTGCCTCATCTCATTCCCCTCATCCTGTCTCATCTCATTCTGTCTCATCTCATCCTGTCTCATCTCATCCTGTCTCATCTCATCCTGTCTCCTTATCCTGTCTCATCTCATAATGTCTCATCTAATGCCTTTTTATCTCATCATGTCTCATCCCATCCTGTCTAATCCCATCCTGTCTCCTCTCATCCTGTCTCATCTCATCCTATCTCCTCTCATCTTGTCTCATCTCCTCTCATCCTGTCTCCTCTCATCCTGCCTCATATTATCCTGTCTTATCTCATCCTGTATTATCTCACCCTGTCTCATCTCATCCTGTCTCACATCTTAATGTCTCATATCATCCTATCTCCTCTCATCCTGTCTCCTCTCATCCTGTATCATCTCATAATGTCTCATCTTATCCTGTCTCACCTTATCCTATCTCATCTTATCCTGTGTCACCTTATCCTGTCTCACCTTATCCTATCTCCTTATCCTGTCTCATCTTATCCTATCTCATCTTATCCTGTCTCACCTTATCCTGTCTCACCTTATCCTGTCTCATCTTATCCTGTCTCATCTTATCCTGTCTCACCTTATCCTGTCTCACCTTATCCCACAGTCCAGCCAGTCCCAGCAGCCAGAGGACGGCCTCGCCGGCTCCTACGAAGCCCAGAGCGACTCGCTGCGAATCGGCGGCCGGGTGGTCATCAACCTGTGGCGGCTGCTCCGCTACGAGCTGAGCAAACTGCGCTCAAACAGCTTCGAAGCTTGCGCAGCACTCGTGTTAAACAGGCGGTACCCCTGCTACTCATCTGACGTGCTCTGGCGCATGTGGCAGGTGAGCGAACTTAGAATTCAATCTGATTCCAATCTCCATCCTACACGATTCCATCCCCATCCCTATCTCATCCCATCCCCATCCCCATCTCATCCCATCCCCATCCCCATCCCTATCTCATCCCATCCCTATCTCATCCCATCCCCATCCCTATCTCATCCCATCCCCATCCCTATCTCATCCCATCCCCATCCCCATCCCCATCTCATCCCATCCCCATCCCTATCTCATCCCATCCCATCCCCATCTCATCCCATCCCCATCCCTATCTCATCCCATCCCCATCCCTATCTCATCCTATCCCTATCTCATCCCATCCCCATCCCTATCTCATCCCATCCCCATCCCTATCTCATCCCATCCCCATCCCTATCTCATCCCATCCCCATCCCTATCTCATCCCATCCCCATCCCCATCCCCATCTCATCCCATCCCCATCCCTATCTCATCCCATCCCATCCCCATCTCATCCCATCCCCATCCCTATCTCATCCCATCCCCATCCCTATCTCATCCTATCCCTATCTCATCCCATCCCCATCCCTATCTCATCCCATCCCCATCCCTATCTCATCCCATCCCCATCCCTATCTCATCCCATCCCATCCCTATCTCATCCCATCCCCATCCCCATCCCCATCTCATCCCATCCCCATCCCTATCTCATCCCATCCCATCCCTATCTCATCCCATCCCCATCCCTATCTCATCCCATCCCCATCCCTATCTCATCCCATCCCTATCTCATCCCATCCCCATCCCCATCTCATCCCATCCCCATCCCTATCTCATCCCATCCCTATCTCATCCCATCCCTATCTCATCCCATCCCTATCTCATCCCATCCCCATCCCTATCTCATCCCATCCCCATCCCTATCTCATCCCATCCCCATCCCTATCTCATTCCCATCCCCATCCCTATCTCATCCCATCCCCATCCCTATCTCATCCCATCCCCATCCCTATCTCATCCCATCCCCATCCCTATCTCATCCCATCCCTATCTCATCCCATCCACATCTCATTCCATCCACATCTCATCCCATCCCCATCCCACCCGATCCCATCCCTATCTCATCTCATCCCATCCCCATCCCATCCGATCCCCATCCGATTTCCCCATCCCGCAGGACGGCCGTGACTCCTGGCGCGTAGTGGAGCACCTGGAGACGCGGTCCTGCGGCAGCCTCCGCATGCTGTCCACCCTGGGGCTGGTGTCTCGCACCGCCGAGTTCGCTCGGGTGTTCGGCATCGAGTTTTACCACGTGCTGTCCCGCGGCTCCCAGTACCGCGTCGAGTCCATGATGCTGCGCCTGGCCAAGCCGCTCGGCCTGCTGCCGCTGTCGCCCTCGGTGCAGCAGCGGGCCCGGCAGGCGGCGCCCGACGCCATCCCGCTGACCCTGGAGCCGCGGTCTGGCCTGCACACAGATCCGGTGGTGGTGCTGGACTTCCAGAGCCTCTACCCATCTATAATGATAGCCTACAACTACTGCTTCTCCACCTGCATTGGCCGGGCAGCCAGCATTACCACTTGGTGAGACGAAAAATTTTTCGATACATATCGGGTATAGAGAGAATGTATACATTTTAGTCCTTTGAAAAAATATTTTCGATACATATCGGGTACAGAGAGAATGTATAAGTTTTAGTGCTTTTTAAAATAATGTTTTCGATACATATCGGGTACAGAGAGAATGTATACATTTTAGTCCTTTAAAATAATACTTTCGATACATATCGGGTACATAGTGAATGTATAAGGTTTAGTGCTTTTAAAATAATGTTTTCTATACATATCGGGTACAGAGAGAACTTTATATATTTTAATCTTTTGAATTAATATTTTCAATACAAATCGAGTGTATAGTGAATGTATAAGTTTTAGTGTTGTGAATTAATGTTTTCGATACATATCGTATACACAGTGTGTTTTATAGTGAGAGAAATGAACAAAATTTGCCTGTATAAATTAAATGTATGCGATAGTGCTGTGTGCCGTTGTAAAACTTCTTCTCAAAGCATTTCGACAGCTTCAATTGGCAATTGATAAATTTGTACTTTTAAGCGATCCTATGGCTTACGAGTTTGGCTGTCACCGACTGATGACGGATCCAGGCGCTTATCAGGTATGACTGAGACGTTTATAAGGCTGCCTTTTTGTTATCGTAAAACAAAACTCCCCTTCCTGATTCCAGATCTCGGATCTCAAATCCAAAATCCCAATTATCCAATCCAAAATCCCAATTATCCAATGCAAAATCCCAAATCTTCAATCCCAAATCCAAAATCACGCTTCCAAACTTAAATTCCGAAATCCTACACCCCAGATCGCAAACCTCAAACCCCAAATTTCTAATCGAAAATCCCAAACCTTAGTTCCGCAATCCCAAACCTCAGATCCCAAACCTCAGATCCCAAACCTCAAATCCTAAACTTCTAATCCGAGATAAAAAATCTCAGATCCCAAACCTCAGTTCCGAAATCCCAAACCTCAGATCCCAAACCTCAAATCCTAAACTTCTAATCCGAGATAAAAAATCTCAGATCCCAAACCTCAGTTCTCAAATCCCAAACCTCAGATCCCAAACCTCAAATCCTAAACTTCTAATCAGACCTTCTCGGGCAGAAATCCCAAACCTCAGATCCCAAACCTCAAATCCCAAACTTCTAATCCGAGATAAAAAATCTCGGATCCCAAACCTCAGTTCCGAAATCCCAAACCTCAGATCCTAAACCTCAGTTCCGAAATCCCAAACCTCAGATCCCAAACCTCAAATCCTAAACTTCTAATCCGAGATAAAAAATCTCAGATCCCAAACCTCAGTTCCGAAATCCCAAACCTCAGATCCCAAACCTCAAATCCTAAACTTCTAATCCGAGATAAAAAATCTCAGATCCCAAACCTCAGTTCCGAAATCCCAAACCTCAGATCCCAAACCTCAGTTCCGAAATCCCAAACCTCAGATCCCGGATCCCAAATCTCAGATCTCATATACCCCAAACTCCATAAATCGCTCAGAATCCCAATCTTCAGCATCTCCGTCTCCCATTGCCATCCCGGATCCCCGCAGCGCGCAGCCGGACACCTGAACTTCTCCCCTCTGGGCATCGGGTTTGTGGACGCCAGCGTTCAGCTGGGCGTCATCTCCAGGATGGTGGAGGAGATTCTGGCCACCCGCCTGATGGTGAAAGCGGCGATGAAGCGCTATGGCGGCAACGAGGTCTGTCTCTGTTAAAAGCTGATGCCACTGCTGCTGAGGTTGGCATTCGTCCAGAGTGATAAGCGAACCTCGCCCTCATTTCAGCCGCTGCTCAAACTGCTGGACGCTCGCCAGCTGGGCCTGAAGCTCATCGCGAATGTCACCTACGGGTACACGGCCGCCAGCTTCTCGGGCAGAATGCCGTGTGTTGAGGTGAGAGGCGCTTGCGGTCTGCTCTCTGGCACTGTGCTCAGCTAGTCCTCTGTCACTGTGCTCAGCTAGTCCTCAGGCACTGTGCTTCAGCTAGTCCTCAGGCACTGTGCTTCAGCTAGTCCTCTGGCACTGTGCTCAGCTAGTCCTCTGGCACTGTGCTCAGCTAGTCCTCAGGCACTGTGCTCAGCTAGTCCTCAGGCACTGTGCTCAGCTAGTCCTCTGGCACTGTGCTCAGCTAGTCCTCAGGCACTGTGCTCAGCTAGTCCTCAGCACTGTGGTCAGCTAGTCCTCAGACACTGTGCTCAGCTAGTCCTCAGGCACTGTGCTCAGCTAGTCCTCAGCACTGTGCTCAGCTAGTCCTCAGGCACTGTGCTCAGCTAGTCCTCTGTCACTGTGCTCAGCTAGTCCTCAGGCACTGTGCTCAGCTAGTCCTCTGTCACTGTGCTCAGCTAGTCCTCTGTCACTGTGCTCAGCTAGTCCTCAGGCACTGTGCTTCAGCTAGTCCTCTGGCACTGTGCTCAGCTAGTCCTCTGTCACTGTGCTCAGCTAGTCCTCTGGCACTGTGCTCAGCTAGTCCTCAGGCACTGTGCTCAGCTAGTCCTCAGGCACTGTGCTCAGCTAGTCCTCTGGCACTGTGCTCAGCTAGTCCTCAGGCACTGTGCTCAGCTAGTCCTCTGGCACTGTGCTCAGCTAGTCCTCAGACACTGTGCTCAGCTAGTCCTCAGGCACTGTGCTCAGCTAGTCCTCAGGCACTGTGCTCAGCTAGTCCTCAGCACTGTGCTCAGCTAGTCCTCAGCACTGTGCTCAGCTAGTCCTCAGCACTGTGCTCAGCTAGTCCTCAGCACTGTGCTCAGCTAGTCCTCAGCACTGTGCTCAGCTAGTCCTCTGGCACTGTGCTCAGCTAGTCCTCAGGCACTGTGCTCAGCTAGTCCTCAGGCACTGTGCTTCAGCTAGTCCTCTGGCACTGTGCTCAGCTAGTCCTCAGGCACTGTGCTCAGCTAGTCCTCAGCACTGTGCTCAGCTAGTCCTCAGCACTGTGCTCAGCTAGTCCTCTGTCACTGTGCTCAGCTAGTCCTCTGTCACTGTGCTCAGCTAGTCCTCAGGCACTGTGCTCAGCTAGTCCTCAGGCACTGTGCTCAGCTAGTCCTCTGGCACTGTGCTCAGCTAGTCCTCAGGCACTGTGCTCAGCTAGTCCTCAGCACTGTGCTCAGCTAGTCCTCAGCACTGTGCTCAGCTAGTCCTCTGTCACTGTGCTCAGCTAGTCCTCTGTCACTGTGCTCAGCTAGTCCTCAGGCACTGTGCTTCAGCTAGTCCTCTGGCACTGTGCTAAGCTAGTCCTCAGGCACTATGCTCAGCTAGTCCTCAGGCACTGTGCTCAGCTAGTCCTCAGGCACTATGCTCAGCTAGTCCTCTGTCACTGTGCTCAGCTAGTCCTCAGGCACTATGCTCAGCTAGTCCTCAGGCACTGTGCTCAGCTAGTCCTCTGGCACTGTGCTCAGCTAGTCCTCAGGCACTGTGCTCAGCTAGTCCTCAGGCACTGTGCTCAGCTAGTCCTCAGCACTGTGCTCAGCTAGTCCTCAGGCACTGTGCTCAGCTAGTCCTCTGGCACTGTGCTCAGCTAGTCCTCAGGCACTGTACTCAGCTAGTTGTCTGGTACCTGCTCAGAGACTGTGCTCAGAAACTGTGCTCAGAGACTGTGCTCAGAGACTGTGCTCAGAGACTGTGCTCAGAGACTGTCAGAGACTGTGCACAGAAACTGTGCTCATAGACTGTGCTCATAGACTGTGCTCAGAGACTGTCAGAGACTGTGTTTAGAGTCTGTGCTCAGAGACTGCTCAGAGACTGTGCTCAGAAACTGTGCTCAGAGACTGAGACTGAGATCCCACTGCACTGTCAGCTTCCCCACCCGCCCTGCCGGCTGTCAGGTGGGTGACAGCATTGTCCGTAAGGCGCGGGAGACGCTGGAGCGGGCCATTGCGCTGGTGCAGGCGGAGCCGTCCTGGCGGGCCCAGGTGATCTACGGCGACACGGACAGCCTGTTCGTGCTGCTGCCGGGCCGCAGCCGTCGGGAAGCCTTTGAGATCGGGCAGGCGATGGCGCGGGCCGTCACGGCGGTGAACCCGAAGCCAGTGAAGCTGCGCTTCGAGAAGGTGTACCAGCCCTGCCTGCTGCTCACCAAGAAGCACTATGCCGGCTTCATGTACGAGACCGCCGACCAGCTGGAGCCAACCTTCGACGCCAAGGGCATCGAGACGGTGAGTGGACTGAATTTCCCAATTCCGAAGCCCAATTGGGGAAATCCCAATCTCTGATTTAAAATCCCGAATCCCAATCTGTAATTCGAAATCCCAAATCCCAGTCTCTGATTCCGAATCCCAAATCCAAAATCCCAATATCTGATTCAACATCCCCAATCCCAATCTCTGATTCGAAATCCCAAATCCCAATATCTGAGTGGAAATCCCAAATCCCAATCTCTGAGTTGAAATCCCAAATCCCAATATCTGAGTGGAAATCCCAAATCCCAATCTCTGAGTTGAAATCCCAAATCCCAAATCCCTATCACTGAGTTGAAATCCCAAATCCCAATCTCTGAGTTGAAATCCCAAATCCCAATCTCTGATTCGAAATCCCAAATCCCAATCTCTGAGTTGAAATCCCACCCGTCCAGGTCCGCCGCGACAGCTGCCCCGCCGCAGGCCGCATCCTAGGCCGCAGCCTCCGGGAGCTGTTCTCCAGTCTCGACCTGTCCCGGGTGCGGCAAGTCGTTGAGTTCGAGCTGCACCGCCTGCACTGGGGCCGGTCGCCTCTGCAGGAGCTGATCATCGCCCGGGAGCACCGCGGCTGCAGGAACTACAGCGAGCGGGCGGCTGTGCCAGGCCTAGCCGTTGTCCGTCGCCGCCTCGCCGCCGACCCGAGGGCGGAGCCGCCGCTCGGCTACCGGGTGCAGTTTGTCGTGGTGCGGCCGTCCCAGCCGGGCCAGGGCCTCTGCGCCCGCGCCAGGTCCCCCGAGGAGCTTCTGGGTGCTGCCGGTGGCGGGGCCGGCGGACCCGAGTGCCTCGACCGAGACTATTATGCCAGCAAACAGGTGGGCTGAGAATAGATTATGATGGGGTTAAATTAGGGTGAGATTAGATTGGGGTGAGATTGGATTGGGTGAGATTGGATTGGGTGAGATTGGATTGAGTGAGATTGGATTGGGTGAGATTGGATTGTGGTGGGATTGGATTGGGTGAGATTGGATTGGGGTGGGATTGGATTGGGTGAGATTGGATTGGGGTGGGATTGGATTGGATTGGGTGAGATTGGATTGGGGTGGGATTGGATTGGGGTGAGATTAGATTAGGGCGAGATTGGATTGGGTGGGATTGGATTGGGGTGGGATTGGATTGGATTGGGTGAGATTGGATTGGGGTGGGATTGGATTGGGGTGGGATTGGATTGGGTGGGATTGGATTGGGTGGGATTGGATTGGGTGGGATTGGATTGGGATTGGATTGGATTGGGGTGGATTGGATTGGATTGGGTGAGATTGGATTGGGGTGGGATTGGATTGGGTGGGATTGGATTGGGTGGGATTGGATTGGGATTGGATTGGATTGGGGTGGATTGGATTGGATTGGGGTGGGATTGGATTGGATTGGGGTGAGATTGAATTGGGGTGATGTTTGATTGGGGTGGGGTTATAACAGTGAGATTAGATCACAGATTAGTGAGACTCGCCCGGCGCCCCGCAGGTTCTGCCGCCGCTCCACCGCGCCCTGTCGCTGCTCGGCGTCGACGTCTTCGCGTGGAACGCCGGCCTGGCGAAGCCCGGCGCCCTGGCGCGCCTCGGAGTCGGCGGCGGCGCCGGCGCCATCGGTCGCTTCCTCGGCCAGGGCAGCTGCGGCGCCTGCGGCCAACCCGGCGCCATCGCCAGTGGCGCCTCGGCGCCGCCTCTCTGCGCCGAGTGCGCTCGCGCGCCCTGGGCTGTCGGCGCGGCGCTCCTCTCTGCGGCGGCCGGCGCCGAAGCGCGGGCAGCTCGCCTTGCCGAGACCTGCGCCGTCTGCCAGTCCGGGTGTCTGGCGCCCCGTCTAGCACCGTTCGAAGCGTCGGCGAACGTCGACTGCCGCTCGGCGGATTGCCCGGTGGCCTTCGAGCGGTGGGCGGCCGGCAGCCCGGCGGCCCTGCGGCGGCTTGAAGAAATTCGTCAAATCGTCGAAGCACTTCTGTGACTGAGGCACTTCTGTGACTGAGGCACTTCTGTCACTGAGACACTGCTGTGACTGAGACACTTCTGTGACTGAGGCACTGCTGTGACTGAAGCACTTCTGTGACTGAGGCACTTCTGTGACTGAGGCACTTCTGTGACTGAGGCACTTCTGTGACTGAGACACTTCTGTGACTGAGGCACTTCTGTGACTGAGGCACTTCTGTGACTGAGGCACTTCTGTCACTGAGGCACTTCTGTGACTGAGGCACTTCTGTGACTGAGGCATTGCTGTGACTGAGGCACTTCTGTGACTGAGGCACTTCTGTGACTGAGGCACTTCTGTGACTGAGGCACTTCTGTGACTGAGGCACTTCTGTCACTGAGGCACTGCTGTGACTGAAGCACTTCTGTCACTGAGGCACTTCTGTGACTGAAGCACTTCTGTGACTGAGGCACTTCTGTGACTGAGGCACTTCTGTGACTGAGGCACTTCTGTGACTGAGGCACTTCTGTGACTGAGGCACTTCTGTGACTGAGGCACTTCTGTGACTGAGGCACTTCTGTGACTGAAGCACTTCTGTGACTGAGGCATTGCTGTGACTGAGGCACTTCTGTGACTGAGGCACTTCTGTGACTGAGGCACTTCTGTGACTGAGGCACTTCTGTCACTGAGGCACTTCTGTGACTGAGGCACTTCTGTCACTGAGGCACTTCTGTGACTGAAGCACTTCTGTGACTGAGGCACTTCTGTGACTGAGACACTTCTGTGACTGAGGCACTTCTGTGACTGAGGCACTTCTGTGACTGAGGCACTTCTGTGACTGAGGCACTTCTGTGACTGAGGCACTTCTGTGACTGAAGCACTTCTGTGACTGAAGCACTTCTGTGACTGAGGCACTTCTGTGACTGAGGCACTTCTGTGACTGAAGCACTTCTGTGACTGAGGCACTTCTGTGACTGAGGCACTTCTGTGACTGAGGCACTTCTGTCACTGAGGCACTTCTGTGACTGAGGCACTTCTGTGACTGAAGCACTTCTGTGACTGAAGCACTTCTGTGACTGAGACAATTCTGTGACTGAGACAATTCTGTGACTGAGGCACTTCTGTGACTGAGGCATTGCTGTGACTGAAGCACTTCTGTGACTGAGGCACTTCTGTGACTGAGGCACTTCTGTGACTGAGGCATTGCTGTGACTGAGGCACTTCTGTGACTGAGGCATTGCTGTGACTGAAGCACTTCTGTGACTGAGGCACTTCTGTGACTGAGGCATTGCTGTGACTGAAGCACTTCTGTGACTGAGGCACTTCTGTGACTGAAGCACTTCTGTGACTGAAGCACTTCTGTGACTGAAGCACTTCTGTGACTGAAGCACTTCTGTGACTGAAGCACTTCTGTGACTGAAGCACTTCTGTGACTGAAGCACTTCTGTGACTGAGGCACTTCTGTGACTGAGGCACTTCTGTGACTGAAGCACTTCTGTGACTGAGGCACTTCTGTGACTGAGGCACTTCTGTGACTGAGGCACTTCTGTCACTGAGGCACTGCTGTGACTGAAGCACTTCTGTCACTGAGGCACTTCTGTGACTGAAGCACTTCTGTGACTGAGGCACTTCTGTGACTGAGGCACTTCTGTGACTGAGGCACTTCTGTGACTGAGGCACTTCTGTGACTGAGGCACTTCTGTGACTGAGGCACTTCTGTGACTGAGGCACTTCTGTGACTGAAGCACTTCTGTGACTGAGGCATTGCTGTGACTGAGGCACTTCTGTGACTGAGGCACTTCTGTGACTGAGGCACTTCTGTGACTGAGGCACTTCTGTCACTGAGGCACTTCTGTGACTGAGGCACTTCTGTCACTGAGGCACTTCTGTGACTGAAGCACTTCTGTGACTGAGGCACTTCTGTGACTGAGACACTTCTGTGACTGAGGCACTTCTGTGACTGAGGCACTTCTGTGACTGAGGCACTTCTGTGACTGAGGCACTTCTGTGACTGAGGCACTTCTGTGACTGAAGCACTTCTGTGACTGAAGCACTTCTGTGACTGAGGCACTTCTGTGACTGAGGCACTTCTGTGACTGAAGCACTTCTGTGACTGAGGCATTGCTGTGACTGAGGCACTTCTGTGACTGAGGCACTTCTGTGACTGAGGCACTTCTGTCACTGAGGCACTTCTGTGACTGAGGCACTTCTGTGACTGAAGCACTTCTGTGACTGAAGCACTTCTGTGACTGAGACAATTCTGTGACTGAGACAATTCTGTGACTGAGGCACTTCTGTGACTGAGGCATTGCTGTGACTGAAGCACTTCTGTGACTGAGGCACTTCTGTGACTGAGGCATTGCTGTGACTGAGGCACTTCTGTGATTGAGGCATTGCTGTGACTGAAGCACTTCTGTGACTGAGGCACTTCTGTGACTGAGGCATTGCTGTGACTGAAGCACTTCTGTGACTGAGGCACTTCTGTGACTGAAGCACTTCTGTGACTGAAGCACTTCTGTGACTGAAGCACTTCTGTGACTGAAGCACTTCTGTGACTGAAGCACTTCTGTGACTGAAGCACTTCTGTGACTGAAGCACTTCTGTGACTGAGGCACTTCTGTGACTGAGGCACTTCTGTGACTGAAGCACTTCTGTGACTGAGGCATTGCTGTGACTGAGGCACTTCTGTGACTGAGGCACTTCTGTGACTGAAGCACTTCTGTGACTGAAGCACTTCTGTGACTGAAGCACTTCTGTGACTGAAGCACTTCTGTGACTGAAGCACTTCTGTGACTGAAGCACTTCTGTGACTGAAGCACTTCTGTGACTGAGGCACTTCTGTGACTGAGGCACTTCTGTGACTGAGGCACTTCTGTGACTGAGGCACTTCTGTGACTGAGGCACTTCTGTGACTGAGGCACTTCTGTGACTGAGGCACTTCTGTGACTGAGGCACTTCTGTGACTGAGGCACTTCTGTGACTGAGGCACTTCTGTGACTGAGGCACTTCTGTGACTGAGGCACTTCTGTGACTGAAGCACTTCTGTCACTGAGGCACTTCTGTGACTGAAGCACTTCTGTGACTGAGGCACTTCTGTGACTGAGGCACTTCTGTGACTGAGGCACTTCTGTGACTGAGGCACTTCTGTGAATACGAGTATACTGAAGTTTCACTATCATAAATCAATAAAAATAAATATATTGTGTTATAAATAAATGTATTTTGTATTTATGAGAATGTATTTTTTTAATAAATTTACTTTCATTGTACTTCGTACTTTGTATTGTACTCTCATTTGCCATAAAAATAAAGAAGCAAACGCGCATGGAAACTAACAATAACGGATCTGGACTTCGACTTGGCAACGGAAGCCGGATGTAACATCCGAGGAAATTACTATTTTCGAAACAGGAAATGACTCAGCGAAACAGACGAGCGCTAATCAGTGCCCCGGCGATAGATATTAATTATAATGATATTTTGTACACAAAAATTGTACACCCTACGCAACAGTTACAGACAGGTGTAAGATGCTCTCTACATGGAGTGCAAACTGTGTTTTAATTAAAAACTCTTCAATCTACATTGCACTCGCAGGGGCGCTGCAGTGTCCGAACAAGCAGTCTGTCCATCAGCCACGTGGATTTGAGTATAAATGTTTTTTTAATGAGTATACTCGTATTCCTGGTAGCCCTTGAACTCTAACTGACAGATCCACGAGCTTGCCAATTACTTCGTTACTGGCAACTGAGTTTCCAGAAAAGATGCAGGACGAGCTGAGACAGGCGTTTTCTATTGTCTTATCCCGGCATTCCATCGCTTGTTGCTATGGGCCTTCACGCCAGGCTGTGAGGACTGGCGTTGCTTGAAAAAGCAGCCCATAAATATTTGGGCTCGCGCGGCTGTTCTTGAGATAAGCCTGGCGATAGGGAGTGAGTCGCAACAGCTCTGCATCCCTGCTTAACGTTAGCCTCTATCTATAAATCTCCGTAAACGGTACGTTTCTACTGTTTGATCTGTACAGAACAATTCATCTCTGACTCGACGCTCTCTCGACCGTTTAGAAATCAAGTGACTACTCGTAGATTGATCGTACAAAATGAATCCACCTATTCCAAATGTAAAATTAAAATTTCTTATTATTTAGTACGACTCGTACACAACTAGCAAGATATTTTCCCCAAATGAATTCCAGGAAATCGCGATGAAAAGTACATAGTGATCCACGCCGCTCTGATTTTGCTGATGGCACAACAGCCCGCTGCACCCGAGGCCTCATCGCTTGGGCGAGAGTGGTCTCTTGGCCACGAGAGCCTCTCCGAGTACGAGGCCGTGAGGTCGCTGCCTGTCCGAAGCGACTTGGATTGCACCGTGCGTGCCAGCAGAGATTCCGCTGTGCACCTGGTGGCGTTCAACGCCAGCTCCGGCCTGTGCGCTCAGTTCAGATGCCGCATGGGCCTGAGCCACTGCAGGAAGTGCCGCAATGCGAACAAGGGAGCTCAGCGAGTGTGGGTGAGTCACTCTGTTAGATGTGTCAGCATCACAGCCACGCTTTTACGCAGAGCATAAAAGCTGACACACCTGTTGTGTCACCTTGCAGACAGCCGGCAGTGACTGCTGGACCACCGTGCAGCACAGGGTGTCCGGCTCAGTGGACTTTTACCGCAACTGGACTCAGTACCAGAGCGAGTTCGGCGAGGGACCCGACGGAAACTACTGGATCGGTGAGTGCATCCCGGATCTGCTCCATTCGCTTCCTTTTCCAACTCGGACTTCAATAACAAACACCGCCATGACGTCCGCATCTTTCCAGGCCTGAACTCTCTCCACGCTCTCACTGCTTCTGGTCCTCGGAAGCTGAGGATCCTGATGAAGGCGTGGAACGACTCTGAGCACTGGGCCGAGTACTCCAGCTTCTCCGTGGGTCCCGAGTCGGACAACTACCGGCTGAGCGTGTCCGGCTTCTCCGGCAGCGCCGGCATCGGCGACTGCTTCACAAGTCACAGCGGCATGCAGTTCACCACGAAGGACGCCGATCACGACACGAGGACTGGCAACTGCGCAACAAGTCATAAAGGTGCCTGGTGGTTTAGGAGCTGTTTCGCCACCCTCCCGAACGGAGAGTACAAAGACGCATCTGCTGCCATTGGAGGTGCTTTTACACAGGGAGTCATTTGGCAATATAACTTCGGATTCTACTACTCGCTGATGGAGATCGAGATGCTGCTTCTGTAGCAGCACCAGCATGATGGCACAGAAGATTTCTGCTGCTGCAACTTGCAAAATCGAGCGCTCAAGCAGTTTTGAAGCAACATAGACGTTTTTGAAAATTTGTCCAAAACTTTTGTTGCGCAGCGAAGAAATCCGTCAGATAAAGCGCTCGATACTACTGACAATAAAGATACCCATGACAAAATCCCCTTTGCATTCAAAAGCGATGGACTCCGACTTTTATTGCCTGCCGGAAAACTTCTGCACAGAATGGCCTTCAAAAGTTTGGAGAAACAGTGAGCAACTCTAACCCTTTCAATCGGATCCATCTCTCGGATGCACTCGCAGCCACTCTGAGCAGTTGGCACCTGAATTCATTTAAATTAACTTACCTATTAGTCTTAAAACAGGTCTCTTTTCTATCTGCATTTTTTCAAACCACAGACTTTGAGATGCATCACTGAGCAAAATGACCGGCTGGCAACAGAAGCCACTTCACAAAATTATTGGACGCACAAAACTCCTGCGTGCGTCCCTGACCCAATGAACTGGTGCGGAACTGGGGCAGCTCTCTGAAAAAGCACTGCTTCAAATCCTTGCAATCTTGCTTTCAGATGAATTTGGAATCAACTACCTATCTACTTAGTGAGCCTATCTATCAGGTTGTCTCCCTATCTACCAGTTTGTCTCCCTATCCACCAGTTTGTCTCCCTATCCACCAGTTTGTCTCCCTATCCACCAGTTTGTCCCCCTATCTACCAGTTTGTCTCACTACCTACCAGTTTGTCTCCCTATCCACCAGTTTGTCTCCCTATCCACCAGTTTGTCTCCCTATCCACCAGTTTGTCCCCCTATCTACCAGTTTGTCTCACTACCTACCAGTTTGTCTCCCTATCCACCAGTTTGTCTCCCTATCTACCAGTTTGTCTCCCTATCCACCAGTTTGTCCCCCTATCTACCAGTTTGTCTCCCTATCTACCAGTTTGTCTCCCTATCCACCAGTTTGTCTCCCTATCCACCAGTTTGTCTCCCTATCCACCAGTTTGTCTCCCTATCTACCAGTTTGTCCCCCTATCTACCAGTTTGTCTCCCTATCTACCAGTTTGTCTCCCTATCTACCAGGTTGTCTCCCTATCTACCAGTTTGTCTCCCTATCTACCAGTTTGTCTCCCTATCTACCAGGTTGTCTCCCTATCTACCAGGTTGTCTCCCTATCTACCAGGGTGTCTTCCTATCTACCAGTTTGTCTCCCTATCTACCAGTTTGTCTCCCTATCTACAAGTTTGTCTCCCTATCTACCAGTTTGTCTCGCTATCTACCAGTTTGTCTCTCTATCTACCAGGTTGTTTCCCTATCTACCAGTTTGTCTTCCTATCTACCAGTTTGTCTCCCTATCTACCAGTTTGTCTCCCTATCTACCAGTTTGTCTCCCTATCTACCAGGTTGTCTCCCTATCTACCAGTTTGTCTCCCTATCTACCAGTTTGTCTCCTTATCTACCAGTTTGTCTCCCTATCTACCAGTTTGTCTCCCTATCTACCAGCCTGTCTCTCTATCCACGCTCTTACACATTTATCCTCTATCAATTATCTATCTCTAGCGACACCCGCACCCAAAGGTGAAGGTTAAAGGTTTAAAGGTGAAGGGTTAAAGGTGACCCAAAGGCTTTACCCACTTTAAACTTCCCCACTTTGACTTTAAAGACACAGACAGTGACCCAGACAGCGACCCAGAATTTGACTCAGAATTTGACCCGGACTGTGACCCAAACTGGGACCCAGAGTGTGACCCAGAATTTTACCCAGATTATGATCCAGACTGTGACCCAGAATTTTACCCAGACTGTGACCCAGACTTTGACCCAGAATTTTACCCAGACTGTGACCCAGAATTTTACCCAGACTGTGACCCAGACTGTGACCCACAAGTTTACCCAGAATGTGACCCAGACTGTGACCCAGACTGTGACCCAGACTGTGACCCAGACTGTGACCCAGACTGTGACCCAGACTGTGACCCAGACTGTGACCCAGACTTTGACCTAGAATTTTACCCAGACTGTGACCCAGACTGTGACCCAGACTGTGACCCAGACTTTGACCCAGAATTTTACCCAGACTGTGACCCAGACCGTGACCCAGAATGTTACCCAGACTGTGATCCAGACTGCAGCCATCTGTCTCTGCGGATGCTGCAGGTGTCTTCCCTTAGCCATCAGTTTGGCCCAGATGATGCTGAAGCTCTTTCTCGTCTCTGCCTCTCTCGGGTTCACAGAAGCCGACTCAAGCTCGTTTGCCCTCCTCAAATTTGTTAATATATCCTCTGCGGAAGCCGCTGCAATCAGTATCTGGAGATCTAGATATTTCTAATGGAGAATCTGGAGATCTAGATATTTCTAATGGAGAATCTGGAGATCTCGATATTTCTAATGGAGAATCCGGAGACTTAGATATTTCTAATGGAGAATCTGGAGATCTAGATATCTCTAATGGAGAATCTGGAGATCTAGATATTTCTAATGGAGAATCTAGACTTAGATATTTCTAATGGAGAATCTGGAGATCTAGATATCTCTAATGGAGAATCTGGAGATCTAGATATTTCTAATGGAGAATCTAGACTTAGATATTTCTAATGGAGAATCTAGACTTAGATATTTCTAATGGAGAATCTAGACTTAGATATTTCTAATGGAGAATCTGGAGATCTAGATATCTCTAATGGAGAATCTGGAGATCTAGATATTTCTAATGGAGAATCTAGACTTAGATATTTCTAATGGAGAATCTGGAGATCTAGATATTCCAGCATGCTGAAGTTGATTACGGGTGGGTGCATGCTGGGGTTGGTTACAGGTGGGTGCTGAGTTACAGGTGGGTGTTGGGTTACAGGTGGGTGCTAAGTTACAGGTGGGTGCTGGGTTACAGGTGGGTGCTAAGTTACAGGTGGGTGCTGGGTTACAGGTGGGTGCTAAGTTACAGGTGGGTGCTGGGTTACAGGTGGATGCTGGGGTTGGTTACACATGAAATGGTGAGCTCGGCACGCCTGTGTAGCATGAGATAGATCAGGCTAACGAGCTAAGGTCTGCGATCCTACACACCTGCACCCCCTCGATCTATTCTGGCGCAGGAATGGCAGGAGAACTCTCTCCAAGCTGACTCACAAGCCGACCCAGGGGTTCACGTCCCGCATGTGTTCAAGGCAGCCCTAGGGCTGCTGGACTGACTGGGCTCCGGCGGCGGCAACCCATCCGTGGCCTTGGCTTCTTCTTGGCCGCTTTGGGTACGGGCTCTGCCCGGAAGTGAACCTGTGCGTATCAGATATCTCCAGCCACGGCTCTGAGGAACAGGTGTTACCCTCTGACCTTAACAGGGTATGCTGCCAGTCCGCAGGCTCCGGACACAGCCTTCTTTGTCTCTCTCAAGGGCCCAGTGTAGCACCGCGCTGATGGACCTTTGGTTCGGCCTCTGTTCTCTCCAAGCCGGGCTCTTAGCCGAGGAGTTTCTCGGTTGCTAGCGATCGGGCCAGTAAAGCTTAAGCCACCCCCTGGTCGCTATTCTTTTGGCTGGCTGTTGGGTTTGGGGTTACGGTCCAGCAGCCTCCCCCCACTTGCTTTAGTAGCCTCCCCCACTCCCACCGAAGTGGCTGGAAAACAGGGCAGCGGGCCCCCGATCTCTAAGCGGAAGGCCCGTAGCATCGCTCGTTACTAAGCTGTAAGGTTGCAATACAGTTGATAATTCGGATCACTGACAATGCAAATTTTATTTGACAAAAGGGGAAATGTTGCATATGCTATAATGTAACTATTGCGTATACGACGCACGTTGTTTTCATTTGTGTTATGCATTACAGTGCTCATGTCCATGTGCTTGACTTGAGTGCTCTTAATAGCCGCGACTAAAAGAGAAAGAAACAACAAGTAAAATAATATATAAAATATAAAGTACGAGCCGGTACCGGCTCGTACGCCGGTAACTCGCTTCAATTAAACATCACGGACTTCGACTTTAATGTCGTTGATCTAGAAGAGTCTATTGAGACTGGAATTATACGAGCTAGTCTTAGAAGAAGCAGAAGACATAACACTTTCCGCCAGCGCAAAGCGGAGGAACAGAGGAGTGCGAAAGCCGCCTCATCTGCCACCTCTGAGGAGGGTGCCGGAAACTCTGTGAATCCCGCGGAGGGACCGACATCCGACAAAGGGGCGGACTCCGCGCGTCGGCCGGAAGCGTCGGGTGCCGCCAAAGCTTCTGGTGAGGCTGGCCCCTCCCGCGGTGGGACCTCTGCTCGTGTGGAAACTCCCACGGCTGCAGAGGGATCCAAAACGGGGGGTGCTGGCCATACCACTAAGCCGAGGTTGGACTCCTACCTGGTCAGGATGGCCTTGAGCGGCACCGTCATTCAAGTCCTGAAGACGAATGTCGAGGACCAGGCCCTCCAAATCCAGCCCGCCGACAGCCAGTCTGGGCAGCAGCTCCTTGAGACGCTGAAAGCCTTCGACTGGAGTGCGGAGCTGGGAAACCTTTTTATCTACAGGGAGGACGAGCGACCCCGGACACACATTGGCACCGTGCCTGGATTCCGGCTCGCAGCGCCATCACCAACGCCGACGAGCTGCGCCGCCTGCTGCTGGCAACCAATCCGGCCCTGCCGGCAAATGGCGTCGTGGTTCATGGAACTATCTCCAAGCCGGGCGGAGACGGGTTCACGGCAATCCTCGGACTGTCGGATAGCTGGATTCTCCGCTATCCGGACATGTCCCTTATTTCTGTCGGGCTGATGCAGATCCAAATCTTTTGTTTTGAATCCGACACCACCCGTCCACCGCCCCCGGAGAAGCGTAAGCGGGCCAGCGGGAGCTCTGCCGGGCCGAAGCGCTCTGGAAAAGGAGCAGCTGTGCGCCACGACCCCTCCGAGGACGTGGACCCCGTTAAGGGGAAAGCTGCGAAAGCTGCAGTAACAAGCGGACGTGGAAAGGGCCGGAAACCCGCCCGGAACACTATCCGCTCTGGTCTGACTCAGCGCGCGAAGCAGCTGCTGGACACCGCCAAGGCTCAAAACCGCAGCAACCCCCAGCCCAGTATCACCACTCGTATCATCACTGCGGCCCACCCGGAAAACCGGGCCGAGAATGCGAATGCCGCCCCTATGGCAGCCCCGCCCTCGACCCTGGAAACTATCCGGGAGGAGCCCATAGAACTGGAGCCTGGAGCCATCGGCGAGGCGGAAGAGGCAGCTCTCTTGCACAACTCGCCCTGAGCAAGCAGGAAGCTGTGCGGACCATCCGTGGAATTCCGAGAGTGGACATCCTGCAGCTGAACCTGCACCACTGCATCGCGGCCTCGACCAACCTGATGCAGGTGGCCAACTTCGCAAAACCGGGCATCATCCTACTTCAGGAGCCCTGGACGAAGAAAGGTAAGATTCCGAATATTCCTGCTGGTTTTGACTGTTTTTAGGACACTCAAAACCCCAGAGCAGCCATTTTCGTATCTACCCATCTCAAAGCTTGGCACAGACAGGACCTCTCTGACAGAGACCTCTGTGCCATTCAATCCAATCACATCATCGCCAACCGCACGATCATTATCGCCTCGATTTACATTCCTGGCGACGGTCCCGTGGTTTCACCTAACCTCACCTCCCTCGTGGACTACTGCTCTGACCGCAGGTTCCAGCTGCTGGTGGCGGGCGACATTAACGCGCACCACACACACTGGGGCAGTAACACGTCCAACAGCAGAGGCGAGGAACTCCTGGCTTATATCTGCACCACCAATACTAAGTTTTGCAATACAGGTGAAACTCAAACCTTCGACAACGGACGATGGACGGAGGCCTTCGACGAGACCCTCGTCTCCCACGGCCTGGCTCCTCTGGTCAAGGACTGGGAGGTGTGGGACGAAGAGGAGTCTCTGTCTGATCATCGTTTCGTTCGCTTTCGATTGCAATCCTCTGGCCCCAAACCTAACATCCTGTGGAAAAGGAACGCTTTCGCGGAAACCCTGAAATGCCAGACAGATCAGCTGACTACCGCTGCTCCAACCACCTGTCAGGAAGTGGATGACCTTGCAGACTTGCTCAGCAAGACCGTCCTGACAGCTCATGAGGCTTCCTGTCCTCTTAAAGCCTACAAAGGCAAAAAATCCGCCCTTTGGTGGCACCCGGCGCTTGTATCCCTCCGGCGCAAGGCAAAGTGCCTCCAACGGAAAGCTCGCAAGAGCAAGGACCCAGCTGACCTGGCCGCCTATCAGGACGCGATTCGGGACTTTCAGTGTGAAACCAGGAAAGCCAAGTCCGACAAGTGGCGCCAATACTGCGCGGAGTTAGAAGGCACCCGCCCTACTTCACGCGTGGTTAAGGCTCTCACCCTCGACAAAATGTCAAAGCTCTCAGTCATTAAAAGACCGGATGGCCGGCTCGCTGAGAACCCCGGGGAATCGCTGGACATCATGCTCACCAGCTCTGACTCTTTCCCACGTGCCGCACCGCAGCTAGGCCTACAGCAGTGCATTCTTCTCTCCTATCGCTCTGCATTGCCGCCTATCTCCCCAGTGCTGGTGCCGCAGCCTCCAACCTCGCTTCACTGCAAAATTATTCAACATTTTATAACTTCTAGCCCCAATAAAGTAAATGACTACCAGCATCACGGACGAGCCCGGTAGGGAAAATTGGGAAGATGTCCCTGATGTGCTTCATTCGCTTCCTTTTCCAACTCAATTGCTTCCTTTTGTCAATGACAAACACCGCCATGACGTCCGCATCTTCCCAGGCCTGAACTCTCTCCACGCTCTCACTGCTTCTGGTCCTCGGAAGCTGAGGATCCTGATGAAGGCGTGGAACGACTCTGAGCACTGGGCTGAGTACTCCAGCTTCTCCGTGGGTCCCGAGTCGGACAACTACCGGCTGAGCGTGTCCGGCTTCTCCGGCAGCGCCGGCATCGGCGACTGCTTCACAAGTCACAGCGGCATGCAGTTCACCACGAAGGACGCCGATCACGACACGAGGACTGGCAACTGCGCAACAAGTCATAAAGGTGCCTGGTGGTTTAGGAGCTGTTTCACCACCCTTCCGAACGGAGAGTACAAAGACGCATCTGCTGCCATTGGAGGTGCTTTTGCACAGAGTGTTATTTGGAGGTTTAATTTTGGCTTCTACTACTCGCTGAAGGAGTTTGAGATGCTGCTTCTGTAACAGCACCAGCATGATGGCACAGAAGATTTCTGCCGCTTACACTTGCAAAATCGAGCGCCCAAGCAGTTTTTAAACAACTTTGAAAATTTGAAAACTTGTTCAAACTGAAACATTTTTTGTAACGCAAAAGAAACCTGTGAGATGAAGCGCTCGGTACTGATAGAGAAAATACACGGTACTGAATTCCCACTGATGTTAAGCATTCAACTTAAGGCTGTTGTCCATGGCTCTGCCTGCAGCACAGAATTAGCCTGTGCCCTGCTAAATAAACTGCTGCTGGTTTAAGTTTATTTTCATCAGGTTTCCGGTGAAACAATTCGTTTGCGTGACACACAGCAGAGGCAAGGAATGCATTGGCCTGCAGCTGTACTGAATTCGTATATTAAGGAGCAGAGCTATCATTATAAGAGTTAAAACTCATGAGCTATGAGACACGTCCTGAGCCCGCGCGCTCCATCATTTCAGCCAGCCAGCCCGTCGCAGAGCACACCGACCAGAGCCGGGTCGGAGGGCAGGCCCGCGGAAAAACAGCAGATCAACAACGGCCGCGCACCCTCTGGCAACGAGACGAGATCAGACCGGCCGGGGGACAAGCTGAAAACAGCTGGAGAGGCCCTTCCTGGAGATGAACAGAAGAATGCCCCGTTGACGGGGAGGGACTGAATTTACTGTGAGGGCAGAGGCTTGGAAAAGGGGAGGGCTGCATCCAACGCAACCAGTTGCGTTCAAATCCCCACTCCGCCACCCCTGCAAGGGCAGAGCCGACCCCCCCCCCTAGCAACAGGTTAGTTTAGTGCTTTTGAGATATAGTTTGTCAGGGGCGCAAATCGTTCCGAGTCAAACCCCGACGCTTGAGTACGTAGTGAGTCCGACCACTAGGCAACCACTAGGCGAGAAATAGGTGCCAGGAGACAGCTGCAAAGAACAAGAGCAAGCAAGAAGAGCCAATCGAACGGCTATATTCATAGATTTATACGGAAGCTTCCAGTTCTTCCAGACACGCATATCGGCTCGGAATTGAGCAGGCGTGTAAATATTTCGTCAAAAACATTGAGTCTAAATTCGAAATTATCTACTTTTGCATAATGATTTTTTGCTAGTCATAATTTGAGAAGGCAAAACTCCAATTTACTTAGCAACAACATAGGCCCATGGAAAGCTGAATCTCAACCGCTCTCGCAGCGAAATGCATTGCCGACACTGGAAGTTTCCAGTTTTTAGCGATAAATTCGTATAGCATCTCAGTTCTGAATATTGTCTCTTTCAAAAACCTATGGAAAAATTCAAAGTCTGCAAAATTGGTTTAGTATTTGGAGCGCCTGTCGCTATGCTTCTTTTTCAAGCAGAATTTTCTCGACAAGCTTGTGAATAAAGTATGTTATTGCGATCAAAATCTGCTGCACGCCTTTTAAACTGATCCCCAATGCAGCTTTCCCATCAATTCGGCTGTTTTAGCTCGAAAAGCATCTCCAGTGTCTTCAGCTCGCTTGCTGACGCTCCACGCAGGGCTTGAAGAATGTTATGATAAATGCCAAGTCACGTTTCAAGCTACGAAAACGCTTACACCCAGACACTGGGTAATCAAGCCAATATATAATATCGAGACACCAATGTACATAGAAGGGCAGTGTACACTGCATGAAGTACACGAAACTAAAGAGTCGATGAAAAGTGATACTAGTATACATAAGCCACACACAGCACCTCCCACCATTAGTTAACGATAATAGTACGAGTTCGAATAGTAAAAGTAACGGAACATTAAAATAAAATACTTGGTTTTGGATTGCACAAAGTCGCACGAAATAACAATTAAATATTTGTAGCAAAAGCAGGATTAAAACAAGGGACATACCAATAACATACCAATAATTAGTTTGTCATATTTAGCATTCAAGAAAATACGCCATTACAGTCAATACAGTCAACACAATCAATAATCAGTTCACTGGGTTGGTTCACCACGAGGCCTGGTATCGCTTTGGCTGCTGTACGAGTCGACCTCGTCTGGTTCGGCATCCAGGCTGCTCCGAACCGGAGCCCTCTGTCTGGTCAGGCTGCACAGGTGCCGGCTGCACATCCAGTTTCATCTCGCCATCCTCGCCGACCTCCAGGTAGCTCTCGTGGAACGGAACGCCAATTTGACGAGGCCGGATGAACCGACGATTGCGCCTGAGCAGCTGTCCCGACTCAGTGCGAAGCCAGTAGGACCTTGGACTGCCGTCAACTTCGTCGTCTACCTTGGCAGCCGCCCAATCTCGACGAACGCATTGAAACCAGACCGGTTTGCCGACCTTCAAGCGCGGCAGTGCGCGGGCACCGCGATTGTAGAGTTGAGCTGCTTGGGTCCGTTGCTTCTCAAAAGCTTAAATGCTGGCGTGCACGTGGGTCTCCCGAGGCCGCAGATCCTGCACTGCTGTAGGCAAATCGCACCGGAGTTTGCGGCCGAATGCCATGTCTGCGGGACTTGGAAAGCTGCTACCGACTGGCGTGTTGCGATAGTGCAGAAGGGCCATGGCCAGGCTCTGTCTTCTGACACTTCCTCATCATATTCTTGGCTGTCTGCACATATCGCTCTGCTCTGCCGTTCGATTGCGGGTAGGTTGGACTCGAAGTGCTGTGCTCCACTTGAAATCTTTTGATGAACTGGCGGAATTCCTTGGCTGAGAACTGCCGACCGTTATCGCTGATGAGCTTCTCAGGCAGACCGAAGTTCTGGAAATGGTCTTGGAGCACCTGCACCACGGCCGTGCTGGTAATCGAGCGCAGTTGGGTGACACTCATCCAGTGGCTGTAGGCGTCCACGTACACCAGACAGGTTGCACCGCGGTACTCGAACAGGTCGGTAGAGCAAACTTGAAACGGGAACTCAGGCATTTCAACGGTCATCAGAGTCTCCTTCGACTGCATCAGGTTATCAGAGTCTCCCAAACGATGATGTCGTCAAAGAAGTTCTTGGTGTTCTTCACGTGGTTGGTGACGTTCTCTTCCATTCTTTTCTGGAAGACCTCCGGGATCGACGAGAGACCGTACGGCACGCGCTTCCAGCGATACCGGCCAAACGGAGTGGGGAATGTTGTCAGGAAAGAACTTTCATCAGTTTCAGCTGATTAAAGCTCTCGTTCGCATCGAACGAGCTGTACAGGATGGCTCCAGCGGTCGCAGCTCGCACTTCCTCGGCCGTCGGAATTGGATGGTACTCACGACGATGAACCAATCAGGTATGTCGGATCCAGGCACAGCCGCATGGATTCGTCCTTCTTCCACACGATGGTCCCATTGGAGACCCATTGTGTCGGCTCATCAACTCGCACAATGGTACCTTCTTTCTCCAGTCTCTTGAACTCACATTTAAGTGGTTGATACGCAGCGAACGGCACCTTTCGAGGAGGCTGCACTTTTGGAGCGGCGTTGTCAGCGAGCTGGATGGTGTACGGTTGCTTCATGCAGCCAATGCCGTTGAATACTTCAGGGTATGCGGCTTTCAACTGAGAGGCTGTGAGTTCTGACACCTGCTGTTTTTGCACTTTGCTGATGCTGCTGCTCTGGCTCTGCACAACAAATAGCTCGTAGCTCCTCGATTGCTGATTTCCAGCCGATAATCGGTGTAGAGTTCTCGCCGATGACTACAAACTGAAGTCTGACATTCTTACGGCAGGGCGATGACACTGTCGGGTATGTTGTGCCGACCACGTCCAAAAAACTGCTTATCGTAGGTGGTCAGTGTCCAGGACGTAGGCTCAACTGCCGCTGCTGGGCGAGCTGGGTCAGCTGTCTCAGAGGAATCACATTAACATCCGCCCCAGTGTCTACCTTGAAGTGCGGCTTTCTTCCGGAGTCGGTGACTGACAGGCAAACCATCATCGACGAGGCATCAGTCTGCAGCTTGGGCTGGCGAGCATTCGGGTTCTCCACCGTCATGATTGCTGCTGCCGGAGCATCGCGAGCACAGTCAGCCTTGGAGTCCTCCGCCAGCTCGCTGAGCGGCACACGGACGAAAAATGATTCGTGCGACCACAATTATTGCAGGTCTTACCAAAGGCCGGGCACTTCGTTGCTCATGCTGCTGTCCGCAGAATCCGCAGCTTCGAGCCGATCTGGCGTGGCCGACTGTCGCTTTGGCTCGGTTTTTCACGGCATCGACAGACGCTGGCACGGCTGCAGGCGCCGCTCGGCTGATCTGAGCAGTTGCCAGGGTCCGAGCCTGCCACTTCGAAGTCTCGGATACTCGACCCATCTGGATGGCGCGATCCAAAGTCAGCTTCGTCTCTCGCAGAAATCTTTCCCTCAGAGCTGGGTCGTTGACTCCGATGACGATCTGGTCTCGAAGGACGCTGTTCTCGATGGTCTCCTCGTCGGCTGGCTTGCTACGAGTATAATTGCAGCGTTTGATGATCTGACGGAGGGAGCTGACAAACTGGTCAAAGTCCTCAGCATCTCCTTGCACTTTTGTCCGGAGCTGGTAGCGCTCAAATGTTTCGTTTGACAGAGGCTCGCAGTAGTCTTTGAATGCCTCGACTACTTTGTCGTAAGTAGCTACCTTGTCTGCATGACACGTGGAGGAGATATCTTGACCGTCGGATCCCAGGGCGGTTAGCAGAATGGCGATCTTCACATCGTTGCTTTCTTCAGTTCTCTTCGTAGTTTTCCTATAAAAATCGAACGATTTGATCCACTTTCTCCAATTGTCTGCCCTATTGGTGTCAAAAGCCATAGGCTCTGGCGGCCTCAATCCTTCCATGCTTGCCAGACTGGATACGAGGTAGTTTAGAATTGCGACGCCTGTTATGATAAATGCCAAGTCATGTTTCTAGGTACGAAAACTCTTACACCCAGAGTCTGGGTAATCAAGCCAATATATATTATCGAGACGCCAATGTACATAGAAGGGTAGTGTACACTGCATGAAGTACACGAAACTAAAGAGTCGATGAAAAGCGATACTAGTGCACACAAGCTACACACAAGAAAAGAGGCCAAACTTATTTTTCCCAATACTCAGGGAGATTATCTCTGGACCAGTTTTGCCCAAAGTTGTGCAAACGAAATGGCTCAAATTTTTGATAATCATGCTTAGTTAGATTACCTATCGGGTCTTATCAAAGGTTTGCCACAGTTACAATTTAACCATTAAAAATAGGATCGCTGTTTTGCGGATTTGGTTGGTGCACCCAGCATAATTCGAAAGTCCTGAGGTGAGATATTGCGAATTTGTGCTAAAAAACAGAAAACTTCCTACATGCATTGCGAATGCATTTTACAGCAAAAATCAGCAGAACGAGTTGAGAGCATTGCGTCGTCCAACCCCTGTTGGCCATGCACAGGCCTCCAATAAAATGTGCACACGAGTTTTAAATGCCAGCAAAGCTAAGCCTGATGCCAGGAGAAGCTCTGCGTGTGCTGCCATTCGCGGTTTGACGACTCTCTGGGCTGGAACTGGTAGGCCCTGTTAGCGACAGACGCCGCTTGGCTGGCGGCAACGGCCGATGCACTTTGGGCGCCGTTTGGTCTCGCATAGCGCAGCTCCAACGACTTCGCCGTGTGCCGCCTGTGGGTTGGCAGAGTAAACTTACACCTGATTGACCTCGGAATGTGAAACATTCCGAGGTCAGCCGACGTTACCCGGCGTTGATGGAAAATGCAGGGTAATTTAAAGTACCCATCGTACTTCTGCATTACACCGACAAATAGTTTTATGAAAAAGCTAAGTCATGCGTCGGTGTGATGCAGCAGTACCCATTTTCCAGCGACATTCATCGACCCGCTCGTCAAGTCGCTCTACTGCTGCTGCTACTGGCTGCAGTCGTGCGTCACGTGACCAAAGCCACCTCCTCTGGGCAGCTGTGGCATTCCAGTCGCGAGAGCCTCTCCGACTACGAGGCCGTGAGGTCGCTCTCCGTTGAGTCCGAAATCGAGTGCTCAGCTGCTGCTAGCAGCGACTCCGCTGTACACCTGGTGACATTCAACGCCAGCTCCGGCCTGTGCGCTCACTTCAGGTATCGCCTGGGCCTGAGCCACTGCAGGAAGTGCCGCAATGCGAACAAGGGAGCTCAGCGAGTGTGGGTGAGTCACTCTGTTAGATGTGTCAGCATCACAGCCACGCTTTTACGCAGAGCATAAAAGCTGACACACCTGTTGTGTCACCTTGCAGACCGTCAGCAGTGACTGCTGGACCACCGTGCATCACAGGGTGTCCGGCTCAGTGGACTTTTACCGCAACTGGACTCAGTACCAGAGCGAGTTCGGCGAGGGACCCGACGGAAACTACTGGATCGGTGAGTGCATCCCGGATCTGCTCTATTCGCTTCCTTTTCCAACTCAATTGCTTCCTTTTGTCAATGACAAACACCGCCATGACGTCCGCATCTTCCCAGGCCTGAACTCTCTCCACGCTCTCACTGCTTCTGGTCCTCGGAAGCTGAGGGTCCTGATGAAGGCTTGGAACGACTCTGAGCACTGGGCTGAGTACTCCAGCTTCTCCGTGGGTCCCGAGTCGGACAACTACCGGCTTCTCCGGCAGCGCCGGCATCGGCGACAGTCTCGCTCCCTGGAGCAACGGCATGCAGTTCAGCACGAAGGACGCCGATCACGACACCAGCACTGGCAACTGCGCAACAATGTATAAAGGTGCCTGGTGGTTTAAGAGCTGTCACCTAACCCTCCCAAACGGAGAGTACAGAGATGCATCTGTTACCATCGGAGGTGTTTATGCACAAGGAGTTATTTGGAGTTTCAATTTTGGCTACTACTACTCGCTGAAGGAGATCGAGATGCTGCTTCTGTAGCAGCACCAGCATGATGGCGCAGAAGATCAGGAAGTTTTGAAGCAACATGACATCCTAAAAAAAATTGGTCCAAATTGAAATATTTTGTTCCAACGCAAGCAGAAACCGTCAGATGAAGCGCTCGATTCTGATAGTAAAAATACACAGGACAAAGTGTCCTCTGCATTAAAAGGCGATGGACTTCGATTTTAATTTCCTTCCTGAAAAATTCTGCAGGGAATGGCCTTTAAAAGTTTGGGAAACAGGGAACAACTCCAACACTTTGCATGGTTCTTTGTCTCGGATACTCGTATGCTCGCATCCATCATGAGCAGTTGGAATTTGAGTTCATTTGAATTCAACGACTAAGTCAAGTCTTAAAGCAAGGCCACTTTGCCATTTGCAATGCTGTTCAAACGTTTGACACACTTTGATATGCAGACCCTTCGACCGGGCGCTTCTTTTTTGGTTGACACGGTGTTTATTTTTTCGTTCTGTCTTTCATTGAGTCTTTTTCTCTTTAAAAAAAGCTTAAAATTTGCAATGGTTCACGAACAGTTTTGCAATGGTTCACCAGCAGTTTAGTAAATGTTGACCAGCAGTTTAGCAATGGTTTACCAGCAGTTTAGCAATGGTTCACCTGCACTGTTTCGCACAATCCCTGAGCATTTGAAATGTTTTCAACTTGAAATTACAGTTTGATTTGCAATCTTCTTTGATTAGCATTCCTCCCCCAGATTAGCACTTCTCACCCCCCGGATTAGCACCACTCCACCAGATTATCATTACTCCCCCAGATTAGCACTTCTCCCCCCCCCCAGATTAGCACTTCTCACCCCCCCGGATTAGCATTACTCCACCAGATTAGCATTACTCCCCCAGATTAGCACTTCTCCCCCCCCCCAGATTAGCACTTCTCACCCCCCCGGATTAGCACTACTCCACCAGATTATCATTACTCCCCCAGATTAGCACTTCTCACCCCCCCCGGATTAGCATTACTCCACCAGATTAGCATTACTCCCTCAGATTAGCACTTCTCCCCCCCCCCAGATTAGCACTTCTCACCCCCCCGGATTAGCATTACTCCACCAAATTATCATTACTCCCCCAGATTAGCACTTCTCCCCCCCCCCAGATTAGCACTTCTCACCCCCCCGGATTAGCACTACTCCACCAGATTATCATTACTCCCCCAGATTAGCACTTCTCCCCCCCCCAGATTAGCACTTCTCACCCCCCGGATTAGCACTACTCCACCAGATTATCATTACTCCCCCAGATTAGCACTTCTCACCCCCCCGGATTAGCATTACTCCACCAGATTAGCATTACTCCCTCAGATTAGCACTTCTCCCCCCCCCCAGATTAGCACTTCTCACCCCCCCCGGATTAGCATTACTCCACCAAATTATCATTACTCCCCCAGATTAGCACTTCTCCCCCCCCCAGATTAGCACTTCTCACCCCCCGGATTAGCACTACTCCACCAGATTATCATTACTCCCCCAGATTAGCACTTCTCCCCCCCCAGATTAGCACTTCTCACCCCCCCCGGATTAGCATTACTCCACCAGATTAGCATTACTCCCTCAGATTAGCACTTCCCCCCCCCAGATTAGCACTTCTCCCCCCCCAGATTAGCACTTCTCCCCCCCAGATTAGCACTTCTCCCCCCCCCCAGATTAGCACTTCTCCCCCCCAGATTAGCACTTCTCCCCCCCCCCAGATTAGCACTTCTCCCCCCCCCAGATTAGCACTTCTCCCCCCCCCCCAGATTAGCACTTCTCCCCCCCCCCAGATTAGCACTTCTCCCCCCCCCCAGATTAGCACTTCTCCCCCCCCCCAGATTAGCACTTCTCCCCCCCCCAGATTAGCACTACTCGCTACTCGCCACAGATCAATCTTCTGCTTCAATACACACTCAACTGTCAACCTTATGCTTAGCCTGCTGCTATTTGCCTACAACGCGGCTATTATAAAGAAAAACCTTTTAATACAATTTTTTTGGCGCATAGTCGAGAAGTCACGAGCTTTTAGTTACTGGTAGAGTAAAATACGCTTATAGTGCTCAAATTAATGAGTTAGCTGAGTCACTGCCAGTCAGACAGGGTCAGAGAATCTGAATGTACACACCCGACCATTGATTCTTTTTCCCCCCTTTGCACCCAGCCCGTATTGCTTAACATTTCAACACACTGATTCCTTTTCCTTACGTAATGTACGCACTTTATGTACGCTGTCGTGAATTCTTATCAGTCGATGCTGATTAGGGGGTTTAAGGAAAAGGTTACCAGAGTCACCCACCCCTTGCTCTGCAGCCATCCCTAAACTAATTACATGGACGTACGACGGCTGCAAAGATGGACATTAGCCCTGCAATGAGATGGGCCACGTGACCTAGGACGAATTGAATTGTGTTTCGGAGGAGGCTCGATACGCTTTGCCAGATGCTGGATAAACACTTGGCTTCAATTAATTGGTTGCATTAAAATTGGAATTCTAGGCAATGGCTGGTCATTGCCATTAAGAGAAATTTTGGGCATTGTCGCCTAAAGTGCGCCAGGGTGCGTGGCATCCCTGATTTAGTGATTTTAATAAAAATGGATGCCAAAAAACAACATTCGTGACAGCTCAAAGCAGCTTCATCGTTTTTTATGTTGAAAAACGTGTGAAAAACTCCCGCAAAACCTTCACGAAATGATATTATTACACTATTGCCATAGGCATGCAAACTTTGCAAGGCTTCCTAGAAAATAGTATATCCAATATTATTTTTTTATTCTCCAATGTTTGTCGATTTCCACAATCTAAATTTACTTAGTGGAACCTGATCTGGATGCTGCAGTTGACACCCATGCAGTATTGTGTACAGAATCGTAGATGAAATTGTGCAAAAAGTCAGACCCAGTTGTAAAAGTGAAAAAAGCAATCTAACATCTAGCAGCTGCTTTACCTGTGAGAGTTGGCATCCGGCATCGGGTTGGCGCTGCAAGCAAACATTGATCTTGGCAACTGCAGACTCGGACATTTTACACCGATCCAGACGGGGCTGACTAAAAGTTTTCCCAATCCGTTCAGTTTTTGTGGACGCTGCAAAGTGGAGAATCTGTCGTATGTTGAAATTAAAGTATTCTGCTAATCGTTAAGCACATTTAGCTAATCATTATAAACGCTTAATGGTCTGATAAGCTCTCCGATATTTCGCATATCACTGTTCTCTGACCGGAATCGACGTCGAGGGGGACTGCCCTGCGAAATGCTGTGGCTCAAGGGGGAGCTGCTGAGATGTCAATGCTCATGAGTTGACCGTGCTCATGTGAATTGCTGACAGGTCAAGGCTTACGGGGGAATTGTGTTTAGATTTCGGATAACCAGAAAGCTGCTGAGAAGTTGAGGCTCAAAGCTCATGGGGGAATTGCTAAAATGCAAAGACTCACCCATGGTATTATGATTAGGGTTAAGGGTCAGTTTTGGGGTTAGGGTCAGAGTTCCACCATAGAGTAATCGCCATGTCTTCCATAAAAGAATTATGGGGGCTTTCTAAGATGTCCTGACCGTCCTAACTTTCTAAGACATTCCTAAAATGTCAAGGCTTTTGTTTTTGGCTAATGGAAATTCGTGTGGGACTTTTTTTGTGGAGAGTTTTAGGCTGTTGAGCGATTGTTAAATAGTCAAGAAGTACGGCTTAAGTGACTCATTTACTTCAGTTCATGAGATATGACCAACAAATCAAAATAAATTTGTAAATTCTTACCCCCAGCAGTAGTAGTGTGATGCAAGCGTGGATCCATCACAACAGCCTCTAAGAGAGGCATCCCTTGTTAAAAGCTGTAGCTGCCTGGTTGCCATGGCGACCGCAGCTGTTGTATATTTCTGACTCGGGGCTTTTATATTGGCTTGCAGCGTCTGTCTGGTGTGTAACTGCGGACAGATTTTTCCGAATTCAGAGAAATTACAGCAGAGTCAGCTTAGCAGGTAAGTCTGCTGAGCATATGGCATAAACTGGGCCTGCGCCCTCTGCATCCCCCGGTCTCTCTCTACAAGTATTATCTCACCAGACCTGAAACTCCGAAGTGCGATGACAGCTCTCACCCACTACTCCATATCCAGATCAAATGCAGCTCCAACCCGCTCGCCAAGTTGCTCTGCTGCTGCTGCTGCTCGCTGCAGTCCCGCGTCACGTGACCGAAGCTGCCTTCTCTGTGCAGAAGTGGCATTCCAGTCGCGAGAGCCTCTCCGACTACGAGGCCGTGAGGTCGCTCTCCATTGAGTCCGAAATCGAGTGCTCAGCTGCTGCTAGCAGCGACTCCGCTGTACACCTGGTGGCATTCAACGCCAGCTCCGGCCTGTGTGCTCACTTCAGGTGTCGTCTGGGTCTGAGCCACTGCAGGAAGTGCCGCAATGCGAATAAGGGAGCTCATCGAGTGTGGGTGAGTCACTCTGTTAGATGTGTCGGCATCACAGCCACGCTTTTACGCAGAGCATAAAAGCTGACACACCTGTTGTGTCACCTTGCAGACAGCCGGCAAAGACTGCTGGACCACCGTGCAGCACAGGGTGTCCGGCTCAGTGGACTTTTACCGCAACTGGACTCAGTACCAGAGCGAGTTCGGCGAGGGACCCGACGGAAACTACTGGATCGGTGAGTGCATCCCGGATCTGCTCCATTCGCTTCCTTTTCCAACTCGGACTTCAATGACAAACACCGCCATGACGTCCGCATCTTCCCAGGCCTGAACTCTCTCCACGCTCTCACTGCTTCTGGTCCTCGGAAGCTGAGGATCCTGATGAAGGCTTGGAACGACTCTGAGCGCTGGGCTGACTTAGCTGCAGGGCTGTCCCGGAGGTCAGCTGCAGGGCTGAGTACTCCAGCTTCTCCGTGGGTCCCGAGTCGGACAACTACCGGCTGAGCGTGTCCGGCTTCTCTGGCAGCGCCGGCATCGGCGACAGCCTCACCTCCAAGAGCAACGGCATGCAGTTCAGCACTAAGGACGCCGATCACGATACCACCTATGGCAACTGCGCTACAGCTTTTAAGGGTGCCTGGTGGTTCAGCAACGGTTTCGGCACTCATCCAAATGGAGAGTACAAAAACTCATCTGATGAAATCGGAGGTGCTTTTGGACGGGGAGTCATTTGGGTTTTTCATTTTGGACCCAAATACTCGCTGAAGGAGATCGAGATGCTGCTTCTGTAACAGCACCAGCATGATGGCGTAGAAGATTTTTGCTGCTGCAACTTGAAAAATCGAGTGTTCAAGCGATAATTTGTCAAACTGAAATATTTTGTTATACTGAAAAAAATTACGTCAAATGAAGCGCTCCATACCGACAGAGAAAATACACAGTACAAAATTCCTGCGTGCGCCACTAACCCGACGAAGTGGTTCAGAACTGCAGCAGCTCTCTGACGAAGTTTGCTTTCAACTACTTGCTAATTTGCAAGCTTAATACGTAGTCAGACTACCTATCTACTTAGCAAGCTTATCTACCAGTTTGCCTCCCTGTCTACCAACTTGTCTTCGTATCTACCAATCTGTCTCCCTATCTAACAATCTAAGAATGTGGTTGTTGATATGCCAAATTTTTGTCCATGTTGATGCGCTGCACTTTTTCATTTCGCATTTGAGCGTCCAGCCACACGCTCAGGTAATTACTTTACCACTGGTTCAACCCCCACAATCCAAGCCAGCCCACCTAGCAAGGTAAGCACACACCAGCGAACTACCCTCTGTGCAGCAGTAAAACATTTATTGCCCTCCTCCCATCTCCGCAGTGCATTCTTCCTCTCCTATTCTTTTGCATTGGCGCCCATCCCTCCAGTGCCGATGCCGCAGCCTCCAACCTCCACTTCAAAATTATTTCAATATTTTGTAAATTCTAGCCCCAATAAACTAAATAACTACCAGCCTCACGGACGAGCCCAGTGGGAAAATAGGGAAGATATCCTCCCTGGCCGGCGCTCCCACAGGCCGCCTGCGCGGTCCGGAAGGGAGGGAGGTGGGGCCGCAATGAGCTGAGCTGCCAGCACCTTCTGACCCAGAAATTAATGAGCTGCAGTCACCTCCACAGCCATCCCCACCGCCTCTGAGAGGGACAGCCCCTGTTGAAAGCAGTAGCTTCGTGGTTGCCATGGCGACCGCTGCTAATTGCATATTTCTGCCTCGGGGCTTTTATATTAAACCTGCAGTGTCCGCCTGCTGTGTCACTGCGGACTGAATTTTGCAATTGCTGAGAGATCAAAGCAGAGTCTGCTTACATGTAGCTGGTAAGTCTTAGGCACGGGCCATGAGCTGGGCCTCCGCCCTCTACATCCCTCCGTCTCCCTCCACAATATCATTCATCAGACCTGGATATCCGCAGTAAGGTGACGGCTTTCACCCACTATTCATATCCAGATGAAAATGCAGCTCCAAAACGCTCGTCAAGTCGCTCTGCTGCTGCTGCTGCTCGCTACAGTCCCGCATCACTTGACTGAAGCCACCACCAACTCTAAGCTGTGGCATGCGAGCCACGAAAGCCTCTCCGACTACGAGGCCGTGAGGTCAGTGCCTGTCCGAAGTGACCCTGAATGTGCGATTTCAGCGAGCAGCGACTCCGCTGTGCACCTAGTGGCGTATAGCGAGAGCTCCAGCCTGTGCACTCACTTCAGGTGTCGCCTGGGCCTGAGCCACTGCAGGAAGTGCCGCAATGCGAACAAGGGAGCTCAGCGAGTGTGGGTGAGTCACTCAGTTTGATGTGTCAGCATCACAGCCACGCTTTTACGCAGAGCATAAAAGCTGACACACCTGTTGTGTCACCTTGCAGACAGCCGGCAAAGACTGCTGGACCACCGTGCAGCACAGGGTGTCCGGCTCAGTGGACTTTTACCGCAACTGGACTCAGTACCAGAGCGAGTTTGGCGAGGGACCCGACGGAAACTACTGGATCGGTGAGTGCATCCCAGATCTGCTCCATTCGCTTCTTTTCCAACTCGGACTTCAATGACAAACACCGCCATGACGTCCGCATCTTCCCAGGCCTGAACTCTCTCCACGCTCTCACTGCTTCTGGTCCTCGGAAGCTGAGGATCCTGATGAAGGCGTGGAACGACTCTGAGCACTGGGCCGAGTACTCCAGCTTCTCCGTGGGTCCCGAGTCGGACAACTACCGGCTGAGCGTGTCCGGCTTCTCCGGCAGCGCCGGCATCGGGGACTGCCTCGACGAGAACAACGGCATGCAGTTAAGCACGAAGGACGCTGATTGTGATAGCTTGGCCTGCGTGCGCGCTGGGGGCGGGGCTGGGTTGCGTTGATTTGGTTTCTCTCTCTCTCTCTCGCTGCATGTACTTGCTAGCGCGGGTTGGGGGGTGCGGTGAGTATGCCGATCGATAACCAATAGTTCAATATAAAGCAGGCTTTTTAGCCTGTAATGTTTTTCGTGCTTTTGGGCCAAAATAAAGTTTTGTCTTGACTTTATTTCACTGGCGACGAGGATGGCCACTGGGCCACTGTGTAGCATAGGGCCGTTTGAGCCTGAAACAGAGGACTGGCCGCAATACAAGGAGCGCATTGAACAAGTTTTCATTGCAAATGAAATCGAAAGCGAAGAAAAGAAGCGAGCGGTATTCCTCAGCGTGTGCGGCAAGGACACCTATAGGCTTGTCACCAGTCTTCTGGCCCCAGTTAAGCCTTCAGAGGCTTCCTTCGCTAACATCTGCAAAAAGCTTGACGATCACTGGGACCCAAAGCCGTCAGAGATCGTGCAAAGGTTCCACTTCTACCAGCGCGTTCGAGAGAGCTCGGAGTCCGTGGCCGACTTCCTGGCGGCACTGCGGCGTTTGGCTGTCCACTGCAACTTCGGTGACAGCTTGAGCACCATGCTGAGAGATCGTCTGGTGCTTGGCATCCAAGATGATCGCTTACAGCGCAGACTCCTGTCCGAGACAGAGTTGGACCTGGACAGAGCACTGGCGATCTCCCAGGCGGTGGAGCTGGCAACCAAGGGCTGCAACTTGGTCAAGGGCTCGTCCTCAGGAACTCCGCAAGCCGCCTCGGCAGCATCGGTAGACCAAGTCGGCCAGACCAATGCGGTAACGACTCAGCGACCTGCGAAAAGGTGCTACAGGTGTCTGTCAGCGAAACACCTGGCGGCGAAGTGCCCATTCATGAAGAAGGCCTGTTTAAAGTGCGGCAGATAGGGCACACCGCTGCAGCCTGTCGAGGAGGCGCGGATTCGGCTGGAGCTGAGCCGCGGTCGCAAGTCGCCGCCGTGGAGGAGGAAAGCCAAGACTGCGGCTCCCTGAACACCTTGCCCAGTGCAGCTGCCAAGGTACCGCCGTACATCACCACGGTCCTGCTCAACGGAGTGTCCTGTCAGATGGAGATCGACACGGGCGCGGCGGTATCGCTGATATCGGCTACAGCCTATCACGACCTGCTGGGCGGGGCTCCTGAGCTCGAGCGTACCCCGATTCGACTGCGGAACTACTGCGGACAGCCGGTCAGCGTGCTCGGTCAGATCAGCGTGTCTGCAGAGATTCCAGGTAAAGCCAAGTAGCTTCTTCCTCTTCTAGTGGTATCTGGATCCGGTTCCAGCCTCATCGGTAGGAACTGGCTGGCTGTGCTGCCGTTGAATTGGGGGAGCGTCAAGCAGCTGCCCGAAGCGTCGGCTCCAAAGGATCAGCAAGTGCAGAAGTTGCTAGAGAAGTTCAGCCCCGTTTTCTCGAGTGGCCTCGGCTGCTACACGGGTGACCCTCTGAAACTGCAAGTGAAGCCCGGGGCGCGACCCAAGTTCACGAAGGCGCGGCAGGTACCTTTCGCCTTGAAGTCCAAGGTGGAAGAGCAGCTCGAGCGGGAGATTCAGCAGGGCATCCTGCGGCCGGTCTCCGATTCGTAGTATGCGTCCCCAATCGTGCCGGTGCTGAAGTCGGACGGCTCCGTCAGAATCTGCGCGGATTTCAAGTGCACGGTAAACCAGGATGTTGAGATGGACTGCTACCCGCTGCCAAGGATTGAGGAGTTGTTCGCCAAGCTCACCGGCGGCCAAAAGTTCACCAAGCTGGACCTCAGCCAGGCATACATGCAGCTTCCGCTCGACGAAGAGTCTCAGCGCCTGTGCACCATCAACACCTCGAAGGGTTTGCTGAGGTATACGAGGCTACCGTTTGGAATCACACCAGCAGTTGGAATCTTCCTGAGAACCATGGACGGCCTGCTGGAAGGCGCACAGCATACGGCAACCTTTATTGATGACGTGTTGGTGACCGCCGCCGATGACGCTGAGCAACTCGAGAATCTGGAGACCGTCCTGCAGCGCCTGAAGGATGCTGGGCTGAAATGCCGGCTTGACAAGTGCCGCTTCATGGAGGATTCGGTGACCTATTTGGGGCATTGGATTGACGCCCAGGGCCTGCATCCGATGGGTGACAAAGTCAACGCGATCGTTAACGCGCCGATGCCAAAGGACGTCACGCAGTTGCGCAGTTTCTTGGGCCTCCTCAACTATTACGGCCGGTTTCTGCCGAACCTGTCCAGTGTTCTGGCTCCTCTGCACCGGCTGCTCGAGAAAGGAACTGTCTGGCGATGGGGCGAAGCGCAGTCCGATGCTTTTCGGCGCAGTAAGGAGCTGCTGCTGAGCTCGCAGGCGCTTGTCCATTTCGACGTCAAAAAGGAGATGATTCTGGAGTGCGATAGTTCGCCATACGGTGTCGGGGCCGTCATCTGCCACCGCATTGATGGCCTTAAAAGGCCGATTGCCTTCGCGTCCCGATCACTCGCCGACGCCGAGAGGAACTATTCGCAGACAGAGAAGGAAGCCCTGGCGATCATTTTTGGGATCAAGCACTTCCACGCATACCTCTGCCAAGTCAGTGGAGACGCCGTCACCGGCTGAGGTAGTGCTGCTCATCGATGCGTTCAATGAGGGACCCGTGACGGCTGCTCAGGTTCGCGGCTGGACAAGGCGGGACCCGCTGCTCAGTCGAGTGCTGCGGTTCGTGCAGGGTGGATGGCCAGAGCGTCCTCGGCTGGATGCGGAACTGCAGCCGTATGCAGTTAGGGCGGCAGAGCTGAGCTTGGAGGACGGCTGCCTGCTGTGGGGCAACCGTGTGATTGTGCCGGTTCAGGGACGACAAGCGCTGCTCGACTGTCTACATCAGAGCCACCAAGGAGCTTCAAGGATGAAGTCCCTGGCCCGAGGATATTTCTGGTGGCCGGGATTGGACCGGGACATCGAGCAGATGTCGCAGAACTGCGGCGAGTGCCAGCGTCATCAGAACTGCCCGCCGCCAGCCCTCCTGCGGCCGTGGCCGTGGCCGGACAAGCCGTGGTCCCGGATCCACATGGACTACGCTGGACCATTCGAGGGAAAAATGCTGTTAGTACTGGTGGACGCTCATTCCAAATGGATTGAAGTCCACATTTGCCAGTCAGCCACCAGTGCTGCCACCATCGATCGGCTGAGAAGGACTTTCAGTCAGCTGGGATTGCCAGAGGTCGTAGTGAGCGACAACGGTCTGAATTTCGTGAGCCAAGAGATGAGCAACTTCTTGGCCAGTAACGGCATCCGGCACATCAAAGTGGCTCCATATCATCCATCGTCCAACGGATTGGCCGAGCGAGCGGTCCAGACGGTGAAGGCGGCCCTGGCGAAGGGGCGGCCGGCGTCCCTGCAGCTTCGGCTAGCTCGGTTCCTGCTGACCTACCGGGTCACTCCGCACAGCACAACCGGTGCTCCACCCTGCCAGCTGATGATGGGCAGGCAGCTGCGGACGCTTCTAGACATTGTGCGGCCCGATGTCTCTGCTACAGTCAGGCGCAGCCAAGACTCGCAAAAGGAGTACCACGACCTGCGAGCCAGGGATCGCAACTTCGAAGAAGGCGACGGCGTCCTGGTGCGTGACTTCAACGGTCCGGAGAAGTGGGCGCCGGCCTCCGTGAGCCGCCAGACCGGGCCGCTGTCCTACGAGTGCCGCCTGCCCGACGAGCGCATCGTGCGGCGGCATGCCGACCACCTGGTGCCGGCGGTCATCCCACCTGAGCAAGCGGCAGGATCAGCCCAGTCAAGTGGGGCGGCGCCACAGCTTCTGACTCCGTCGGGGACAACGTTGGAAGCGCCACCTCCGCCGCAATCGCTGCCACTGCCGCCGCTGCCACCACCGCCGCTGCCGCCACCGCCGCTGCTGCGGCGTTCGGAGAGGACTACAAGGGCACCGGATCGACTGACCTACGAGTGAACTTGATCTGACCGTGACTGATAGTTTTTTTGGGTTGTGGGTTTTTTTTTCTTTTTTGTTGCCAGTTCTGTTGCTTTTGTCTTGGCATGGAGGGATGTGATAGCTTGGCCTGCGTGCGCGCTGGGGGCGGGGCTAGGTTGCGTTGTTCTGGTTTCTCTCTCTCTCTCTCTCTCTCGCTGCATGTACTTGCTAGCGCGGGTTGGGGGGTGCGGTGAGTATGCCGATCGATAACCAATAGTTCGATATAAAGCAGGCTTTTCAGCCTGTAATATTTTTCGTGCTATTGAACCAAAATAAAGTTTTGTCTTGACTTTATTTCACTGATCACGACACCAGGGCTACTGACAACTGCGCAACAAAGTATAAAGGTGCCTGGTGGTTTAGCCAATGTCACTTCACCCTCCCGAACGGCGAGTACAAAGACTCATCTGATGCCATTGGAGGTGCCTTTGCAGAGGGAATTATTTGGAGGCTAAATTTTAGCTACTACTACTCGTTGAAGGAGATCGAGATGCTGCTTCTGTAGCAGCACCAGCATGATGGAGTAGAAGATGCAACTTACAAAATCGAGCGCTCAAGCAGTTTCTAAACAACTTTGACATTCTGTAATTTTTTGTCCCAACTGAAACATTTTTTGTAACGCAAAAGAAACCTGTGAGATGAAGCGCTCGGTACTGATAGAGAAAATACACGGTACTGAATTCCCACCGATGTTAAGCATTCAACTTAAGGCTGTTGTCCATGGCTCTGTCTGCAGCAGAGAATTAGCCAGTGCCCGGCTAAATAAACTGCTGCTGGTTCAAGTTTTTTTTCGTCAGGTTTCCGGTGAAACAATTCGTTTGTTTTGCACACCAACCAGAGCGGAATCGGAGGGCGGGCCCGCGGAGAAACAGCCCGATCAACAACTGCCGCGCACCACCCTAGCAACCCGACGAGATCAGGCCGGCCGGGAGACAACCTGAACAGAGCTGGACCCCTCCCAGAGATGAGCAGAAGAATTTGCACCGTTGACGGGGAGGAACAGAGGGCAGAGGCTCAGAAAAGGGGAGGCTGCATCCAACGCAACCAGGGCGTTCAAATCCCCACTCCGCCACCCCTGCAAGGGCAGAGCCGACCCCCCCCCTAGCAACAACCCCCCTTCATAGCTTTTGAGATATAGTTTGTCAGGGGCTGCGTCCGAACTCAAGGCATCGCAAATGCGCACCGTCTGAAGGCTGCGTACGGCTGTTCAGTCCGAGGACTGGGGGGTCACCACACACATCGTTAATTACCCCAGCTAATGCTGGCACCCATTTTACAGCTGGGTGAACTGAAGCAATGCAGAGTTGAGTGTCTTGCTTAAGGACGCAAATCGTTCCGAGTCAAACCCCGACGCTTGAGTACGTAGTGAGTCCGACCACTAGGCGAGAAATAGGTGCCAATCAAACGGCTATATTTATAGATTTTTGATTTATAGATATAGATATAGATTCCCTGAGAGAGCAACGGCTCTCTCAGGGAAATGCATTGCCGACAGAGGAAGTTTGAAGTTTTTTAGTGATAAATTCGCAACATCTCAGTCCTGGAATTCGTCTCTTTTGAAACCCCATTTTAGCGCTACGGAAAAATCCAAAGTCGGCAAAATTGGTTTAACAAATGTGCGCTGGTAGCTCTACCATAGGTACTTTGCCAAACTGCATTTTTTCGACAAGCTTCCGATCCCCGATGCAACTGCCCCATCAATTTGCCTGTTTTAGCTCAAAACCAGCTCCAGCTCGCTGTTGACATCCAGCTCACAAACTCTCCACACAGGGCTTGAGAAGAAGGCCAAACTTGTTTTTCCCAAAACTCGGAGAGATTATCCCAGACTTGTGAGAACGAAATGAGCTCATATTTATGAGAATCATTCTTAATTAGATTACCTATTGGGTCTTACCAAAGGTTTGCCAAAGGTGCGATTGAACCATAAAAAAGGTATACAATGCCGTTTTGCTGATTTGGTTGGTGCACCCTGCATAATTCGAAGGTCCTGAGGTAAAATGCTGCGAATTTAATGCTAAAAAAGACAAAACTTCCCACATGCATGGCGAATGCATCTTGCAGCACAAATCCAAGTGTTGCGTCCTCCAACCCTTGTTGTCCATGTTGAGGCCTCCAATAAAATGTGCACACGGGTTTTGAATGCCAGCAAAGCTAAGCCTGATGCCAGGAGAAGCTCTGCGTGTGCTGCCATTCGCGGTTTGACGACTCTCTGGGCTGGAACTGGTAGGCCCTGTTAGCGACAGACGCCGCTTGGCTGGCGTCAGCGGTCGATGCACTTTGGGCGCCGTTTGGTCTCGCATAGCGCAGCTCCAACGACTCCGCCGTGTGCCGCCTGCGGGTTGGCAGAGTACGTGTACACCTGACTGACCTGCTCTACCGAGGTAAGCCGACGTTACCTGACGTTGATGGAAAATGCAGGGTAATTTAAAGTACCCATCGCACCTCTACATTACACCGACGAATAACTTTATGGAATAACTAAGTCATTCGTCGGCTGAACGTCGGTGCATTGTAAATGTACCCATGTCAGCGACGTCCATCAACCTCGATTGACGTATCCGACCTCGGATTTCTGTACAGTACAGACCAGAACCTGGTGGCACAGATACAAATGTCAGAACTTGTTTGACAATAAGCAAGACTTCACAGCCACTCACCCATTCTGTTCGCGATCGTCCAGGGGATAATTGACTGTCCGAGTGAGCGGATGCCTTAAAGTACTCTTCTTTAGGTAGAGAATAAAGCCGACAATAACTGCAATCATGATGCACAGCATCAGAACGATGGTGATCATCAGAACTAAGGAAACCTGAATGGGGGCGATATGTTTTAATACATATTGCATCTATTTCATTTTTACTCAGCCAGAGCGTCATGCACCGTCGCTAAATTGCTTAAATTTACTCACCACTTTGATATTTAAAGCCGAGAAACGAAACTTAATCTGGGTTGGCTTGTTGATTTGATGGGATTCTGATGTATCTTTAATTACTGACGCCGATGTAGCGCCTGCCGCTGTGACCGTCGCTCTTGGAGAAGGTTTTGAGCTGTCACTTATTGAAGGGACAGAGTTTGAAAAGACTGTTGTTTTCGCAGGTATTGTTATCGCAGGTGTTGTTGCACGCGTGGTTTTCACAGGTGTTGTCACAGGTGCTGTTGCATGTGTTGTTTTCGCAGGTATTGTTTTCGCAGGTGTTGTTGTAGCAGGTGTAGTTGTCGCAGGTGTTGTAGTCGCAGGTATTGTTTTCGCAGGTGTAGTTGTCGCAGGTGTAGTTGTCGCAGGTGTTGTTGTCGCAGGTGCTGTTGTCGCAGGTGCTGTTGTCGCAGATGCTGTTGTCGCAGGTGCTGTTGTCGTAGATGCTGTTGTCGCATGTGTTGTTCTCGCAGGTGTTTTCGGAGGTGTTTTCGCAGATGTTCTTGTCGCATGTGTATTTGCAGGTGACGTATTTGAGAAGGGTTTCGTTGAAGCGGTTTTTATTGAATGAGATGCTGTTAAGCTTCCGTTGTGGCACCACGTGGCGTTGCGATGGCACGGGTGAGTCTTCAGCTGACAGCGAGGTCCGGTGAAGTTGATCGGGCACTGGCAAACCGGCCGTCCTTGCAGGTCCTCCGAGCAGCTGCCTCCGTTCTGGCAGAAGGCCTGTCCCTGCCGCAGACACTTGTCTGACGGAGCGCAGCTGCCGTTGAGAGCCGTGTAGCCTGCAGGGCAGATCGCAGAGCCGTTGGGGCTGCAGCCGAACCTGGACGGGTCGCAGTGCACCGAACAGGCAGCTTGGTAGAAGTTCGGCCTGCACCCGATCCAGACAGCCAGTTTCAGGATGTGGCCATTGCTAGAGATCTCCGTAAGGTGCGATGACCAGCGGCTGTTTGCTGAGTTGTTAGCAAAAAATGGGAGCTCTGCGGCGTTGTAGGAGCGGTGCAAGCTGCACATGAGCTCATGCTCTCCAGGGTCTTTGTCCTTGACAGTGACCGACACTTGGACATTGTCAGTGGGCTTCAGATCCGATCCGGTGAAGTGAAACTCCAGAGGGTTGATAAGCTGGCCGATGAAATCTCCGAAGTGAATCACTGTCGGGGCATTGTCGTATTCAGACGAAACGAAGGTTGCCAGAATTTTCCTTGGCGTCGACACGGAGATGAGAAAGTACGGGTCGCAGTGGTCACTTCCAAAGAAGCTCCGGTCGCAGCTGTCTCGGTCTCTTTGTCGATACGAGTCGAGCTTCACGTGTACTGCTCCAATTGTTGTTGTTGAAGGCACTGCTGTTGTACGTTTTTTTGTGAAAGCAGCTGTAGGGATCGCAGTATAAGCAGATGTGGCTCTGTGTGAAGTCTCCTTAGCATGAGTAGCTAAACTGTAAGGTACTGTTGCTTCAGCGTTAGTATGGGGATTTCTGTTAGCTAATTGAGTCGCTGTGCTTGCAGCAGTAGATACTTTTGTGGCAGAACTGTCCAGTGCAACAGCTTTTGAAAGACTGGACGGAATCGAGGCTGTTGTGGCATAATTGATTTTCGAAGTTTTTTTAGTAGAGCCACTAAGTAGAGCTATGAATGTTGTCAGCTTGGTTGGTGCAAGGCCCTGTGCGAACGAGTCTGCAGTAGCAGTAGTTTTCGAGGCTTTAAAAGCTTTCGTGTGTCGAAGTGAATCGTCCAGTGCTGACTCTCGCTTCATCAAAGGCGTTTGCTGAAACTGGCACACAGCTCCTGAGAAGCCGCTCCTGCAGTCGCATCTGAAGCTGCCCACGGTGTTCACGCAGTCGCCATAGGAGCCGCAGAGACCTGCCACCAGGCGGCACTCGTCAACATCCTGGTCGCAGTGGTAGCCAGTGAATCCTTTGTCGCAGACGCACACCGATGAGCCGTTGCTGTTGAAAGTCTGGCAGCTTCCGTTGCGGCACCACGTGGCGTTGCGATGGCACGGGTGAGTCTCCAGCTGACAGTGAGGTCCGGTGAAGTTCATCGGGCACTGGCAAACCGGCCGTCCTTGCAGGTCCTCCGAGCAGCTGCCTCCGTTCTGGCAGAAGGCCTGTCCCTGCCGCAGACACTTGTCTGACGGAGCGCAGCTGCCGTTGAGAGCCGTGTAGCCTGCAGGGCAGATCGCAGAGCCGTTGGGGCTGCAGCCGAACCTGGACGGGTCGCAGTGCACCGAACAGGCAGCTTGGTAGAAGTTCGGCCTGCACCCGATCCAGACAGCCAGTTTCAGGATGTGGCCATTGCTAGAGATCTCCGTAAGGTGCGATGACCAGCGGCTGTTTGCTGAGTTGTTAGCAAAAAATGGGAGCTCTGCGGCGTTGTAGGAGCGGTGCAAGCTGCACATGAGCTCATGCTCTCCGGGGTCTTTGTCCTTGACAGTGACCGACACTTGGACATTGTCAGTGGGCTTCAGATCCGATCCGGTGAAGTGAAACTCCAGAGGGTTGATAAGCTGGCCGATGAAATCTCCGAAGTGAATCACTGTCGGGGCATTCTCGTATTCAGACGAAACGAAGGTTGCCAGAATTTTCCTTGGCGTCGACACGGATATGAGAAAGTACGGGTCGCAGTGGTCACTTCCAAAGAAGCTCCGGTCGCAGCTGCCTCGGTCTCTCTGTCGATACGAGTCGAATTTCACGTGTACTGCTCCACTCGCTGCGGACGAGCTTGCAAGCGGCTGAAATGACTGAAATGAATGGATCATGGGTTTGTTGGAGAACTGCTTCAAGACAACGAAAATCACTTAAAAAATCTGTCACTAACTTACCAAGAAGGCAGTAAGCCAAATTGCTATTAGATGTCTCGTGTCCATATTGAAACTCTAGGAGAGTCAAGTTGCGCAGGATAAACATGTTAGCGTTGAATTTCTCTCTTATTAGCGCATAAACTTTCAATTTTTGGCCGGTTTGTTTATTAGTGGAGAGATAAACTCTGCTAGCATTAGGGTAGAGACTGTGGCCCACTTTGTCTATTATAGAAAGAGCTTCGAATTATAGAAAGGTAACAGCGCGAATGAATTCAAATTGCGCTGCTAGGTTGTTTGGCCTGCGGCAAGCAAATTTCCGACGTAGGTTTCAGTAAACGCTAAGAACATTGACAGTGCGTTTTTAGGCTTTTCTATCCTCGGCTTCGATCCTAAATTGGCTTGAAGGCTCTGTGATTCGCACCTGTTTAGGTTGAATTCATCTGCTTTTGGATTGCACAGTTTGATGTGCGCACTAAACAGATTGGCTCAATTTTATAAATAATAATGATGGTCTGATAATTATGCATTGCGGAATTTGTACTGAGCAACTTGGACAATTATATTGGAGGTCATGGTGCAAAGGCTGCAAGAAACAAAACAGCATTTTCCCAGCAATGTAGACTCAACAATTGCAGTCTTCAAGTTCAATGACAATATTAGTACACTTCTGTCCAATTTCCTGATGTTGTAGCATTATAACTGTTGCAGCAATGAATCAATAAATTCCAGTATACTTGGCAATTTTCAACAACTGCGATGAGCGCTCGCGAATCTGTGAGTATCTTTTAGAGAAGTTTAAAGTCACTTCTGGAGACTTTCGCTCCAATGTTCCAGTCTAGTGGTAAAAAACAATAAATTAAAACAAGATATACCGTACTTGTGCTACTGTTAGTAGAAAGTATCAATTAAAAAGGTTCGGAACTGTAAGTATTCACTCAAAAAGCTGATGAAAAACTGTTGATTAATTTCTGGCCAAACTGCTGCACATCAACCACTGGGCACTTTCTGGACATGCCCCTGCCTCCGTACATGAGCACTGCACACATACCAAAGCATTGTTTATCTATGGCCAGTGCATCAGTGCCATTGTTTATCTATGGCCTGTGCATCAGTGCCATTGTTTATCTATGGCCAGTGCATCAGTGTCATTGTTTATCTATGGCCAGTGCACCAGTGCCATTGTTTATCTATGGCCTGTGCATCAGTGCCATTGTTTATCTATGGCCAGTGCACCAGTGCCATTGTTTATCTATGGCCAGTGCATCAGTGTCATTGTTTATCTATGGCCAGAGCATCAGTGCCATTGTTTATCTATGGCCAGTGCACCAGTGCCATTGTTTATCTATGGCCTGTGCATCAGTGCCATTGTTTATCTATGGCCAGAGCATCAGTGTCATTGTTTATCTATGGCCAGTGCACCAGTGCCATTGTTTATCTATGGCCTGTGCATCAGTGCCATTGTTTATCTATGGCCTGTGCATCAGTGTCTATGGCCAGTTGGTTATCTATGGCCTGTGCATCAGTATGGCCAGTTGTTTATCTATGGCCTGTGCATCAGTGCCATTGTTTATCTATGGCCAGTGCATCAGTACCATTGTTTATCTATGGCCAGTGCATCAGTGCCATTGTTTATCTATGGCCAGTGCATCAGTGCCATTGTTTATCTATGGCCAGTGCATCAGTGCCATTGTTTATCTATTGCCAGTGCATCAGTGCCATTGTTTATCTATGGCCAGTGCATCAGTGCCATTGTTTATCTATGGCCTGTGCACCAGTGCCACTGCCATTGTTTATCCATGGCCAGTGCATCAGTGCCATTGTTTATCTATGGCCAGTGCATCAGTGCCATTGTTTATCTATGGCCAGTGCATCAGTGCCATTGTTTATCTATGGCCTGTACATCAGTACCATTGTTTATCTATGGCCTGTGCATCAGTGCCAGTTTAACAGGGTTCAACAAGCATTAAACGCGGAACAAGGCAGAAAATACCTCTTGGATCTGTACGGATTAATATAATGTGGAAACTTGTACTTAAATAAGCTTGATTAGCCAATCATTTGGGACAGAGAGGAGTTAAAAAAAACATCACTAATTTTCACTTGCATGTCCGAAATAGAATTTCGGATCAGGTGTGATTTTCTAATCAGTTTATGAAGTTCCAAAACTTTCGTTAAAAACAAAATCTGATGCTATTTTGACCATGCTCTCCCGGGTCGGAAAATGCAAATAATTTTACAAGATGCGCTAAAAAATCATTTTACCAGATTTTAACTGCTTTACTGGGTAACTTGCGATTTTTGTTGATAACCAGCTACTTTTAGAAACTGAAACTGAAACTGAGAGTGTCAGACAGTTGTCACAGCTGGAATGCTTCCAACCGTTTCATGTTTAATCGATGAATCATCTCTCACCCAAAACTACCAACTACATGGGGCGAAAAACTATTTATAATTGAAACATTCGAACATATCAACAGTTTAGAAGCTTAACTGTGAATTGCAATTAATTTAGCAGTACTCGCAGTGATAAAATCCATGAACAGGAAGACAGAAACATTTCAATTTTTACCACTAAACTAGCAAGCCTTGACATCTCAGCAATTCCCCCGTAAGCCGGATGTGCAACCGACAGCTCAGCCGCAGCTATTGCGCGGCGCATCTGAAGGCTGCGTACGGCTGTTCAGTTCAAGGACTGGGGGTCGCCACACACACCCTCAATTATCCAGCTAATGCTGGCACCCATTTTACAGCTGGGTGAACTGAAGCAATGCAGAGTTAAGTGTCTTGCTCAAGTATACAACTTTTAATTGCTACACTGTTGAATTGTCGACAGATCTTGATGTTGAGCCTCTCCGATAGCGTCACTATTGTTGCTGTCGTTCTCAGTGTTGTCTTCATGGCTTGTCAGGCTTCATCTAAACAATGTCCTCGTAGTCCAGGTCAATGTTCTCAGGCTGCCAGCTCTGCTGCTGCATCATCGGCTCGCGCTGATCAGCTGAGGTGACTGGCATAGTCACAATCGACGGTAGAGGCCTGAATGTCAGTAGGGGCGTTATTATTATTAATCGTGTAAATTCAACTCACCATGAGAGCAGTCCAGAACGAATAGCACCAACGGTGCCCCATGACTACGAAGAGGAAAAGGGGAAAGGAAGTGAAAGAAGATAAAGGGAGAGGATGGAAGAAGAACGTAACAAGACAAAGGAAAAAAGAATTGCCTAAAAAGCTGACCAAGGTGGTCTTTGAGACACACCTGGCTCTTGAAAATGGATGACTTGATGCCAGGATTAGCTAATGCTGCAGGTTGAGCATTCCATAATCTACAATTTGTGGAAAAGAAAGGAAGCTTTAACAGTATAAAGACCATTTCAAATGCACACATTTTTCCTTTGTCTGGATCTCCAAAAATATTCAGCCAATTGCCATGAAAATCCAGAACGCGGGCTAAAATTTTCCACTCTATTCGATGAAGCAACTTCGAGAATCACGAAAAATCGGCATCGTCGAGATATTCAACGATTCTCCTCGGGGTGTCTGGTGGCAAAAACCAACATTGGCAAAAATTTTCTGCTCACAAAATCTCATCATGAAACCACGTCGGCTCAACAATCTATGCATATCAGTCGCAGGGACTTTTGCTCTCAGCATCCCAGGCAACAGGGTCCCCTTCATCACCGTCTGGAGCATCGGCGGCGACCGTCGGGACCTTCAACAAAAGCACCCGATCGGCATCTCAGAGACGGCTGCGTTCCCAAAACTGAAGTGGAAGAATCCTCTTCTGCATGCAGCATTCAAACATTAGACATAATCGGTGAATGAAATGGACGATGGCGACCCTCTAGGCTGACCTGTAGACATTACAGGCGACCTTCGAGACCTTCAACGGAGTGCCACCACGCGGCCCCGATAAGCTGACACCGCCAACATCGTGCTTCTTCTATCAAGGCACCAAACCAGGCAGGTCTGCGTATTATACAGTGCTTTTGCACCATGTTAAATTCGAAACTGCCGAATATCGTCAGCGGAGGGCCGCAACGGACAAGCTCTACGGCATCCGACGCCTGTAGGTCAGCTGCGCCATCCTGTTCTTTCCGGGCCGTACCTCTGCGTCGACGAAACTCTGGTTGTCTACTGGGGTGTGAACTGTGACTTCACGGTCTTTCTAAGGAGAAGCCCGGTCGCAAAGGTGCCAAGCTGTTCCTGCTGACATCGGCTGGAAATCCAGAGATTCAGGATGACATGGACATCCGCTATGAGTTCAATGCGGAAATCTGCACTGGCAAAGGAACACTGCTGTCCACTACTTTTGCATTACAGGAATCCGATGCTCGGCCGGCCGAGGGCTCAAAGGTGTGGAGTGGTGAGCAAGTTGTTTACCGCTTGGCTGATCCATTCAGATGACACTGGTACAGGAAATGGGATTCATGTTTCTTGGAACAGAGATGCGCACTCGTGTTGGCCTGCCTCAGCGGTGGTCTCTGAGATACCGATCGGGTGCTTTTGTTGAAGGTCCCGATGCTCGCCGCCGATGCTCCAGACAGTGATGAAGGGGACCCTGGTGCCTGGGATGCTGAGAACAAAGGCCTCTACGACAGATGGACCCAAATTATTGAGCCAATATGGATTCATCATAAAGGTCTATACAGTGTAGTGTTGGTTTTCCTTGCCACCAGTGTCTTCGACAAGAATTGTTTAATATCTCGACAATGCTGACGTCGGATGACTTTGAAGGTTAGTTCGTCGGAAAGGGCGGAAAATTTTCCATATGGTGGACTTTTGCGAAAATCGGTAGTTCGGTTTGCGAGCTATCGTGAAATGGGTCGTGTGTATTTGTAATACACCCCCGTGGTCTTTCCCCATGGGGAAAAATAGCGTGGTCTTTCTACTGTTAAGGAGAAGCTGTGATGTTTGCTATTAGAGCGGAGACCTGATGGTGCGACTGTGGAGCAAAAGGAGGGAGGAGCTGCTGAAGTTCGCTGGCCTTGACCTCGCAGAAAGCTGTGGACAAAAGCCAGTACAGCAACAGTTCTGCGACTGTTAAGGCTGTATGGAGCCTGTATGGAGTCACCAGTGATCCTGGCAGCCTTCTGCTCGACACGGTCCAAAGCTAATAAGGATCTACGTTTGATAACGGACGTTCAACAGCCTCAGCTTCACGATTCAGTAGTAAATCAGGTAAATATCCAGCCTTACCTGCTAGCTCTGTTCGCGATGCTTTCCATTCGGATTCGGTAGACATTGTTCTGCAGTCTGCGCCGTACGCGCACAATGCACACCAACACAACGATCAGGATGGCTAACTTTGTCAGAGAGAGCGCCGACAGTGTCAGTTGAGTGGCTAACAGCACCTGAGGAAATACGTGTCAGGATGCGGTGCGGTGTAGTGCTTGCTACTCTTACATCCGTAATGAATACTTGCTGCTATGCAAAACTGTCGCTGCTTAATGGAACTGAGGAACTTACCGCAGAATAATCTTGTTTAAGACGCTCGGTAGCGACTGATTGAACTGATCTTCTGGTTGGTTTTGCTGTTGACATTGTTGACTGTTGTGATATCATCGGTTGAATTGAGGCTGATATGCCGCTTGTTGTCATGGCCGCTTGTGCTTTGGTAGGTCGTGCTGTAGTTTCTGGTTTTATGGCTCTTTGCGTTGTGGTTGTTGATGTTTTTGTTGGTGTTGTGGTTGTTGGTGTTATCGTTGTTGGTGTTGCTGTGGTTTTTAGAGCCCTGCTTGTTCGTTTTGTGGTGTTTGGTGTTGTGGTTGCTGGTATTATGGTTTTTGCTGTTATTGTGGTTGTTGGGTTGGTTGCGGTTGTGTTTGTTGGTGTTTTCATTCTGGATGTTGTAGTTGCTGGTGTTGGTGTTGTAGTTGTAGTTGTTGGTGTTGGTGTTGTAGTTGTAGTTGTTGGTGTTGTGGTTGTTGGTGTTGTGGTTGTTGTTGGTGTTTGTGTTGGTGTTGCTGTGGTTTTTAGAGCCCTGCTTGTTCGTTTTGTGGTGTTTGGTGTTGTGGTTGCTGGTATTCTGGTTTTTGTTGTTATTGTGGTTGTTGGGGTGGTTGTGGTTGTGGTTGTGTTTGTTGGTGTTTTGATTCTTGATGTTGTAGTTGTTGGTGTTGGTGTTGTAGTTGTAGTTGTTGGTGTTGTGGTTGTTGGTGTTGTGGTTGTTGTTGGTGTTTGTGTTGGTGTTGCTGTGGCTTTTAGAGCCCTGCTTGTTCGTTTTGTGGTGTTTGGTGTTGTGGTTGCTGGTATTCTGGTTTTTGTTGTTATTGTGGTTGTTGGGGTGGTTGTGGTTGTGTTTGTTGGTGTTTTGATTCTTGATGTTGTAGTTGTTGGTGTTGGTGTTGTAGTTGTAGTTGTTGGTGTTGTGGTTGTTGGTGTTGTGGTGGTTGTTGGTGTTTGTGTTGGTGTTGCTGTGGCTTTTAGAGCCCTGCTTGTTCGTTTTGTGGTGTTTGGTGTTGTGGTTGCTGGTATTCTGGTTTTTGTTGTTATTGTGGTTGTTGGGGTGGTTGTGGTTGTGTTTGTTAGTGTTTTGATTCTTGATGTTGTAGTTGTTGGTGTTATGTTTTTTGTTGGTGTTGTTTTTGTTGTTCGTATTGTGGTTGTAGTTTTTGGGGTGGTGGTGGTTGTGATTGTTGGTATTTTAGTTGTTGGCGTTGTGGTTATTGGTGTTGTAGTTATTGGTGTTGTGGTTTTTGGTGTGATTGCGGCTGTGGTTGTTGTTGAGGTTGATGTTGGAGTTGTGCTTGTTGGTGTTGTGCTTCTTGGTGTGATTGTGGTTGTGATTGCTGGTGTTTTAGTCGTTATTGTTGTGGTTGTTGGAGTTGTGGTTGTTGCTGTTGTGTTTGTTGGTATGGTTGTGGTTGTGATTGCTGGTGTTGTGGTTGTTGGTGTTGTGGTTGGTGGTGTTTTGGTTGTTGGTGTTGTGGTTGTTGGTGTTGTGGTTGTTGGTTTTGTGGTTGTTGGTGTTGTGGTTGTTGGAGTTGTGGTTGTTGGTGTTGTGTTTGTTGGTATGGTTGTGGTTGTGATTGCTGGTGTTTTAGTTGTTGGTGTTGTGGTTGTTGGTGTTTTGGTTGTTGGTGTTGTGGTTGTTGGTGTTGTGGTTGTTGGTGTTGTGGTTGTTGGTGTTGTGGTTGTTGGTGTTGTGGTTGTTGGTGTTGTGGTTGTTGGTGTTGTGGTTGTTGGTGTTGTGGTTGTTGGCGGGGTGGTTCTGATTGCTGGTGTTTTAGTTTTTGGTGTTTTGGTTGTTAATGTGGTTGTGGTTTTGGCTGTTGGTACTGCTGTGGTTGTTAGCGTGTTTGTAGTTGTTGTTAGGGTTGTTGTAGCTTTTGTTGTCGATGTTGATGTTGTAGGTTTTGTGGTTGTAGTTTTGATTGTTGGTGTTGTATTTTTAAGTGTTGAGGTTGCTGGTGTTGCGGATTTTGGTGAGTAGATAGTCTCAAATGGTGGTGCGTTTGCTGTTGTTGTAGCTTCGGCTAACAGATTAGTTTCAAATCTGAAATATTTTTGGAAGAGAATGCGCGGCTGATCGAAAGTACGCTGGTGTAAGACCAATCAACCAGTACTTATTATTAGAAATAGTTTGCAATTATTACTGACTAAGAAAAGAAGCTCGACTATAAAGTAATAGCATGCATTTTTACAAACTGCTATGATGAGTGTTTCCAACCGCTTTTAAAGTTCTTAGAAATGTACATATATGATCAGTTATTTATTTTTTTCCAAAAGCTACGCAAACAATTCCAAAGCACAAAAGAATTATTAAATTTATAATTTATAATTCAGATGGACATAGTTCATTAACGTGCAGCTTAATTAAATGTAATAATTAGGTAAATTGTTTTGAAAGCCTGGTGTTATGATGATAAAATTTACAAGCTGTACTTAAAGTGCTTTTTCATGCATGATATGCGACTGTAAAAAATTAGACATTTATACAGTTAAACTTTTAGCCTATAGGTTTAAAACGTAATTTACGTTACAATGGTACATATTGAGCTCGAACGAGTTGCATTGAAGTGAATCTGCGTATTTTGATAAAAATTTACATTTATCTCTGGCTGAGATTTGATACAGTTAAAAACATGGATTAGGTATGCTTATGCTTACCGAGAAGCCGAAACAAATATTTGCGCCGTAAAAGTACAAAATAGAAGCAGAAAACGCACCATAGTTGTACTATCTAACAGTTCACACTTGCATAATTGATGGAACTAGTCAATCTATTCAATGCCTTTAATATATCGAATGAACGGATACTTTGACAAATTCATGAAAATTTTAAATAGTGCGTTATGCTAATTATCGTAGGATCTATAATAAACAAAAATTAGGTTTTTATTATCACTAACCCACGTAGTTTAGATAGTAAAAATATACAACGTGTATTGATTCGTTATGCTGTAAAACTGACTGAGAGTTTGTTCGTGTTGTTTTTCTCTGTCTTTTTGACTTAAATTTAAATTGTGGTAAATCCACGAAAACGCCCTGTGTTGGACTTCCGTCCGCCCCACGATGCTTGAAATACGAGCGCTCGTAGTATGACTAGGCTAGGCCTAAGACTAAGAGTGAAAGCACAATTATCTCATAAATTTATCTTGATTTTTGGAATGAATTCTTTCATACTCATTTATAAAAGAAACTGTAGAGACTGTAGATATTTCTACTTGGGCCTATAAGAATATTAGAATAAAAGATTTTACTTCATTTTTCAGTGAAAATGAAACCAGAAAAGCCTTTTGTTGCCATTGTTGTTACAGACAGTGTGATATGCTATAGTGGTCCCACTGTGCTGTATTCTTCAATCTATTTCCACCGTTTACCTAATTTTTTGCTTTTTAAAAATAATAATAATGCATTGCATTCAGATTCATCAAATATAAATGGACCACTGCAAAGAAGTACATGTTGTGTGCGCAATCTGTAAATTAAACTGGCATGCGACTTTGTTATTTTTATTGAAAATGTGACTTAGTCTGATCCTTTTCTTTTACAGATTCCTTTATTTTTTATCTTTTTGCTTTTTAAGTTCTTGTTATATTTTGCTTTTTTGATTTCCTATTGCTAATTTTTCTTTTTCCTTTGCATTTCTTTTCTTTCTTGTCTTTTTACTTTTTTGGTCATCTGTTTCACAACTTATTCTTGGTTTTTTAATTTATATTGGTTAGATAAGCTAGGTTGGCTAGTAGTTGTATATTTATAAAGTTATAATAATTTATTTGATTATTTGAATATTAGAGCTTATTTATCATTAGATAATATAAATTATTAGATTATAATTAGATTACTTTCTAATTAATATATTAATAGAGATTTTCATGTCAAAAATCATAAAACTAGTGCAAAATTATTTTTTGTTTATTATATTGTCAAACATTGGCTTTAAAAGTTCTTAAAATAAATTGTATAACTAGATAAGTACTAGATAAGTATTAGGCATAAAAAGTTATCTTTATTAGCTTGTCTAGCTAGGTCTAGGAGTAGATGTTTATTAATAATAGTTTGCTATTAGTATTATTATTGAGTATATATTTTTTTGCCACTTTATAATCTCCCATGTTAAATCCTATAAATATTTAAAATAATATCTGTATAAATATTCAGTAATAAAATCTTTCAGTTTTAGGTTTGGCAGTATCAAAAAAAACTTTTATGAATTTTCTTATATTAAATAATACATTAATTTAACTTTAACGATATAAAATGTTTCTTAAGCCTTATAATTTTTAGTAACATAATATTAGTAATAAATAATTACTAAATTTTATCTAGATTGAATTAAATTATAAAAATTTTACCTTATACTTATATTTTTTATATTAGTTAATAAAATAAATACCAAAAATATACTTTTTTACACATATAGAAGTCTATTAATATCTTTAACTGTTGATCTTTTGGTAAGCTAATTTTTGTTTTATTGTTTTGTATATGATAAGCTTAACTATTCTAGCAACAAGTTAGTTGACAAATATTTTTTGTTTGATTGTTAAACTTAGAACACTTAATGGTTAGTATTTTTCTAGTGTAATTTTCTTAACTTAAGTATTTCTACATTTTTTCAGATTCTCAGTATGAGTGAGTTGCAATGGGTTCTTGACACAGAATTTGCCCCAACTTTGCATGAAATTACCACCTTAGTGGATGAATGCAACTCAATTATAACAAGTGCAACAGGAAAATTTATACTTGGTGGCAATGAGTAAGTCTTACTTTTAGCTATTTAAAAAAGCCTGAATAAGAACCAATGATTTCACATTTTCAACAATGCCTATTTGTGCAATTCAAACTTTAGCTTAAAGCTCAATGGACTCAAAGCAATGGTGACCATGAACTCAGATGAAATCACTGAAGCTGTAAGTGTTATTGGTCATTGGAATTTGAGCATCAGGATAATGCATTAATAATGCAGTTTTGTCCTTTCAACCTATAGGACATCAGTGTTGAGTGCCCCAACAAGCAGACCTACAGGACAGTCATTGCTGATGGCTGTAGCTACAGAATGCAGCAGGTAATCCTTATGCTAAATAAAAGCCGTTTGCATGATATTCTTATTTTTTAAAAAAGCAGAGCAGTTTGGCGCTAACTGCTTCCGACTCTCGCGCCACGAACCCCTAGTTTGATTTGGTGTGCAGCCTGGCTGGAGTGTAACTGTACATCTCTGACGATTAGAACCCTGTGCAGGCATGAGTGCTGTGCATGTGTACAGTATTGCCACGCTTGTACGTGCTCAGGAGCCTGCTGGAATGGGCGGAATTGACTCACCTTAATAGCCCCACAGCACTTCTCTGAATAGATTGATCGTTCATATTACTATCCAGGGGGTTGCAGCCTAGTGGGGTTGTAGCCTAGTGGGGCTTGTAGCCTAGTGGGGGGGTTGTAGCCTAGTGGGGATTGTAGCCTAGTGGGGGTTGTAGCCTAGTGGGGGTTGTAGCCTAGTGGTTAAGAGCGTCGGACTCACGACTTGAAGGTCGTAGGTTCGATTCCCGATCCCGCTGGAACAATCTGTGTCCTTGAGGAAGACACTGAGATCTGCATTGCTTCAATTCAGCCAGCTGTAAAATGGGTGCCAGCATTAGCTGGGGTAATTGAGAATGCGTGTGGCGACCCCCCCCCCCAGTCCTTGGACTGAAAAGTCGTACAGCCTTCAGATGCGCCACGCAATAGCTGCGCCTGCGGCTGAGCTGTCGGTTGCACATCTGGCCATTAGGGCAGGTGTAATGAGTTATTATTACTATACAAGGCTCTCAGCAAAGATTTCATCAAACTGGTTGGTTAGATCAACAACTCTTAAATGCATGATTCATGGTTTTCTAATGCACGTTACGCAAGCACCAGTGGCATTGCTTCTCCCTGTTAGTTAACATGATCAGCCATTGTTTAAACCCCAACCAATTATTTTAGCTGGTAAACTGCTGCAACGCTCTGCAAGCGGTTCGCCTGTCAGTTCAAGATGCCATTGAGTTTGGCTTTGCAAGTTCCGAGCCGAGGCCTACTATCGCGGTGAGTTCTGCTCTGCCTCTGTTCCAGTTTTGGCGTCAGTTCATGGTTTTAAGCATCATATTTTCACTTTTTTGCCGCAGTCACTGGGTCGAATATTTGAGCTGCTCAAGCAGGCCAGGGATCATATTGTGCTGCCGCAGAAACGCACAGTTGAGGATCTGGTCCGCAGCACTACAAGGGTGAGTGTGATGTGTGCGTGAGTGTGTCTGTTTGTTCGAATTTTACAACTCTGAGTTCTGTAAATCAGAGTGTTTAGAATGAACTCAGTTAGCTTAGAAATCCAGTATGTTTTATATGCTGGATCCGATTGTTTAGAATGCCAGAGTGCTTGGAATCAGAGTGCTTAGAATCAGAGTGCTTAGAGTTAGAGGGCTTAGAGTCAGAGTGGTTAGAATCAGAGTGCTTAGAATCAGAGTGCTTAGAGTTAGAAGGCTTAGAATCAGAGTTCTTAGAATCAGAGTGCTTAGAATCAGAGTGCTTAGAATCAGAGTGCTTAGAAACAGAGTGCTTAGAGTTAGAGGGCTTAGAATCAGAGTTCTTAGAATCAGAGTGCTTAGAGTTAGAGGGCTTAGAATCAGAGTGCTTAGAATCAGAGTGCTTAGAGTTAGAGTGCTTAGAGTTAGAAGGCTTAGAATCAGAGTTCTTAGAATCAGAGTGCTTAGAATCAGAGTGCTTAGAGTTAGAAGGCTTAGAATCAGAGTTCTTAGAATCAGAGTGCTTAGAATCAGAGTGCTTAGAATCAGAGTTCTTAGAATCAGAGTGCTTAGAATCAGAGTGCTTAGAGTTAGAAGGCTTAGAATCAGAGTTCTTAGAATCAGAGTGCTTAGAATCAGAGTGCTTAGAATCAGAGTGCTTAGAAACAGAGTGCTTAGAGTTAGAGGGCTTAGAATCAGAGTTCTTAGAATCAGAGTGGTTAGAGTTAGAGGGCTTAGAATCAGAGTGCTTAGAATCGAAATTCACAAGAGTTCAGAATCAGAGTGCCTCTATAAAAGTACCTACAGCTCAACTATGCTTAGCATCCTTCATCACACCCGGCACCCCAGGAGCTGTTCCAGCCTCAGTTGCCCAACGACATCTGCCTGTCGCTGTACGTCAGCGGGCAGAAGCTGATCCTGGCGGTGTACTTCTTGCACCACAACCAGCTGGCAGCGCCTCATCCTCATGCGCACGAAATTGCCTACAGGCTGAACATCCAGGCTGTGGTCCCCTGGCTGGGCAAAGTTCTCCAGTGCCTGTCTATGGCCATGCTAAGGACTTCTCAGCTCATTGAGAAGCTCAACAGAATTTGCTACACATTGGGATGAACCTCTGGCGGTGCTGAGAGCTCCATCGATATTAACATCATCGTTTGTACTTGTAGCCTCATTAATTTAGTCTGATTTTTTCAGCGATTCACTAAAAGTATTTTGTAAGTTTCCACTTGTGTTTGCAAAGGCGGTAGTTTATTTACCCGGTTTTGTAGTGCGCTTTCTGTCGCGACTAGAGTGAATCAATGTTTACCAGCCCGAATCTTCACCAGCCCGAATCTTCACCAGCCCGAATCTTCACCAGCCCGAATCTTCACCAGCCCGAATCTTCACCAACCCGAATCTTCACCAGCCCGAATCTTCACCAGCCCGAATCTTCACCAACCCGAATCTTCACCAGCCCGAATCTTCACCAGCCTGAATCTTCACCAGCCCGAATCTTCACCAGCCCGAATCTTCACCAGCCCGAATCTTCACCAGCCCGAATCTTCACCAGCCCGAATCTTCACCAACCCGAATCTTCACCAGCCCGAATCTTCACCAGCCCGAATCTTCACCAACCCGAATCTTCACCAGCCCGAATCTTCACCAGCCTGAATCTTCACCAGCCCGAATCTTCACCAGCCCGAATCTTCACCAGCCCGAATCTTCACCAACCCGAATCTTCACCAGCCCGAATCTTCACCAGCCTGAATCTTCACCAGCCCGAATCTTCACCAGCCTGAATCTTCACCAGCCCGAATCTTCACCAGCCTGAATATTCACCAACCCGAATCTTCACCAACCCGAATCTTCACCAGCCCGAATCTTCACCAGCCCGAATCTTCACCAGCCCGAATCTTCACCAGCCCGAATCTTCACCAGCCTGAATATTCACCAGCCCGAATCTTCACCAGCCCGAATCTTCACCAACCCGAATCTTTACCAGCCCGAATCTTCACCAGCCCGAATCTTTACCAACCTGAATCTTCACCAGTTAATCTTCACCAGCCCGAATCTTCATCAACCAACCCGAATATTCACGGGCCGTAATGCTCATAGACAGAATAATTAGCATGTATTCAAAATTTTCGAAACATACTTTTTTAAAAACTCAATCTTAGTTTTAAATTTCATTGATTTCATAGTTTTTTAAAATTTCAGTGCCTTTAATTTTGTCGATTGATTAGTTGAAGCTTCCAAGCTGCAGTGCAATTATTAATAAATTTATCAGATTCACATGAATGTCACTCAATATTTCTATCTCCAAGCATTAGTGTATTTTCCAAGCCAAATAAAATCATTGCTCAATCCGACTGCTCCCATTTTTTTTCGCAGTTATTTACCTGCAAAAATGATTGCCAATAAACTGCCTTCCTATGATGCTGCAGATTTCCTGTTTAATGAGACTGTAAATAAATTAAATTCTGTAGTTTATTATGTTTTTTATTTAAGTTTTGTTTGAATTTTTCGTTTTGCTAATACGATGCCAGCATTGTGTCCCTGTTCACCTACCGCAGCTGTCAATAACTTCAGCTCTCGCACTTGCCGACAGGCGACGGTCACCCCAACTATAACAAAATAATAATAAGAAAAAGCGCGCCAATTCAAACTGAGTGAATTCTCCAGCTTGAAGCTCGGCATGCGCAGCGCCTTGGACGATTTGAAACGGCGCGATCCGTCGCTGAACCAGCAGAGCCACCGCTCCGACCAGGTGGACGCCGAGTCTAAGGACTTCCGCAGCGTGCTGGCAGCCTTCAACAAGATGGCGGCCACCACGTCTGACAGCGACGTCCCCGCTGGTCCCGCGAAGCGGACAGTCAGCTGGAAGGTGGCACCGACACCTCCGCAGCCGCCTTCTTCACAGCTGCAGCAGCAGGCAAAGGTGAGTAGCGATTTTTAAGAATCTTCTTTGTGATTTCCTTGCTGCCGATTCTCTTTAACCTGTCCTAATCCCCTGCTTGATCCTCTACCTTGCCCTAATCTCCCCACTAGAGAATCACCCTTAATCTCCCCATTAGAGAATCGCCCCTAATCTCCTCATTAGAAAATCGCCCCTAATCTCCTCATTAAAGAATCGCCCCTAATCTCCTCATTAGAGAATCGCCACTAATCTCCTCATTAGAAAATCGCCACTAATCTCCTCATTAGAGAATCGCCACTAATCTCCTCATTAGAAAATCGCCCCTTATCTCCTCATTAAAGAATCGCCCCTAATATTCTCATTAAAGAATCGCCCCTAATCTCCTCATTAGAGAATCGCCACTAATCTCCTCATTAGAAAATCGCCCCTAATCTCCTCATTAAAGAATCGCCCCTAATCTCCTCATTAAAGAATCGCCCCTAATCTCCTCATTAGAGAATCGCCCCTAATCTCCCCATTAGAGAATCACCCCTAATCTCGTCATTAGAGAATCGCCCCTAATCTCCTCATTAAAGAATCACCCCTAATCTCCTCATTAGAGAATCACCCCTAATCTCGTCATTAGAGAATCGCCCCTAATCTCCTCACTAGAGAATCGCCCCTAATCTCCTCACTAGAGAATCGCCCCTAATCTCCTCATTAGAGAATCGCCCCTAATCTCCGGTTGCCGCCAATTTCAGCAGCCCTCGCCGCCGAAGGTCGACGGCCGCCAGTCGAACGGCCGGGTGGCTCCCCCACCGCAGGCGCAGCCGCCTTCTCTGCTTTTACGAAACAAGCCCGTAGAAATTGTTTCCATGGCAACAGACGCACCTGCAGCCGCCGCCAAAACGCCTCAGCAAGCTCCGCCGCCCCCTCAGCCAGTTGAATTGGTGGACGAAGCCGACGGTGAAGACGACCGAGTGCTGCCAGCGCCGTCCCTGCGCACCTGGGACCCGGCCGCCCTCCTGGCCGACCTGTACCGCCTGGAGGCGCTGCCGGAGCCCTGCCCGCGTCACGTGACCGACGCCGACGCGCAGTGCCGGCCGCGACGAGGCTACGTTGAAAAGTTGCCAAACCAGAAGAAGAAGGGCACCCTGTTGAAGACTTGGAAGCGAGTCTACCTGGTGCTGGAGCGGTGCCAGCTCAGGTGGTACGACGACCAGAGCTGCTCAGAGTCCAGAGGCAGTATGGATCTCGGCGGCGGTGAAGTGGAAGACATCGATGGAATCATGATCGGCGTTGATGATGGGGTGAGCAGTCCGTCAATACTGTACGCAGACACGCACTCATACCGCACGCTCACGCAGGGTGTACAGCCGCTAATACTGTACGCAGACACGCACTCATACCGCACGCTCACGCAGGGTGTACAGCCGCTAATACTGTACGCAGACACGCACTCATACCGCACGCTCACGCAGGGTGCACAGCCGCCAATACTGTACGCAGACACGCACTCATACCGCACGCTCACGCAGGGTGCACAGCCGCCAATACTGTACGCAACCACGCACTCATACCGCACGCTCACGCAGGGTGTACAGCCGCCAATACTGTACGCAGACACGCACTCATACCGCACGCTCACGCAGGGTGCACAGCCGCCAATACTGTACGCAACCACGCACTCATACCGCACGCTCACGCAGGGTGTACAGCCGCCAATACTGTACGCAGACACGCACTCATACCGCACGCTCACGCAGGGTGTACAGCCGCCAATACTGTACGCAACCACGCACTCATACCGCACGCTCACGCAGGGTGCACAGCCGCCAATACTGTACGCAGACACGCACTCATACCGCACGCTCACGCAGGGTGTACAGCCGCCAATACTGTACGCAGACACGTACTCATGCCGCACGCTCACTCAGGGTGTACAGCCGCCAATACTGTACGCAGACACGCACTCATACCGCACGCTCACTCAGGGTGTACAGCCGCCCTGACATTCTCCAAAGAGTCTTGAGAATCTCAAGGCTTGAAAATTTGGGTACTAACCACGTCTAACTCTGCTTAACCTGCGTACGCTTATCTTTTCATTAAAAAAAGGCAAAATATTTTTATTAATATGATTTTTAAAAGTTATGGTACACTACGAGTATCCACTGTATCTGTTTGGCAATGTGCCAGAATTCTTATTCTTGTAGACTGCACGATACTGGCTACTGAGAGTAGTCTTGGCTGTGGCTGTCACTCAGTTATCGCAAAATAGGATAAGAGCTTTTGTCTTGCGAAGTTTTGATTTCTAGGCTAGAATATGCAGCTGCATGGTGTCTGGGATCCTTCCATAGCTTCTCAGCTACCCCGTGTAAAAGTGGGGACGGTCACATTTTGAGTATATGTGACCGTTTTTTGTGGGCACATTTGATAGTTACATTGACGGTCATATAGGTCACATTACTAACGGTTACACTTGACGGTCACAATCGTGACAGGCGGTGTCAAAAAATTTTATGGTCACCAAAAATGTGACTGTCCCGCTTTAATAACGAGGTTAGGCAGAGTGTACATCTGTACATGATGCCTGGCGATGCGGAAGTCAGGCAGAGTGTACACCTGTACATGATGCCTGGCGATGCGGAAGTCAGGCAGAGTGTACATCTGTACATGATGCCTGGCGATGCGGAAGTCAGGCAGAGTGTACACCTGTACATGATGCCTGGCGATGCGGAATTCAGGCAGAGTGTACACCTGTACATGATGCCTGGCGATGCGGAAGTCAGGCAGAGTGTACACCTGTACATGATGCCTGGCGATGCGGAATTCAGGCAGAGTGTACACCTGTACATGATGCCTGGCGATGCGGAAGTCAGGCAGAGTGTACACCTGTACATGATGCCTGGCGATGCGGAAGTCAGGCAGAGTGTACACCTGTACATGATGCCTGGCGATGCGGAAGTCAGGCAGAGTGTACACCTGTACATGATGCCTGGCGATGCGGAAGTCAGGCAGAGTGTACACCTGTACATGATGCCTGGCGATGCGAAAGTCAGGCAGAGTGTACATCTGTACATGATGCCTGGCGATGCGGAAGTCAGGCAGAGTGTACACCTGTACATGATGCCTGGCGATGCGGAATTCAGGCAGAGTGTACACCTGTACATGATGCCTGGCGATGCGGAAGTCAGGCAGAGTGTACACCTGTACATGATGCCTGGCGATGCGGAAGTCAGGCAGAGTGTACACCTGTACATGATGCCTGGCGATGCGGAAGTCAGGCAGAGTGTACACCTGTACATGATGCCTGGCGATGCGGAAGTCAGGCAGAGTGTACACCTGTACATGATGCCTGGCGATGCGGAAGTCAGGCAGAGTGTACATCTGTACATGATGCCTGGCGATGCGGAAGTCAGGCAGAGTGTACACTCAGCCTAATGGCCTGACTTCTTTCCCTCTCGCTGACTCTTAGTCGACTTTGCTTTGCAGCTGATTCTCAAATTTCAGTTATTTACTCAAAACCCCATCTTACTCTCTGCCAGCGTGTATTGCGCACGACTCATGAGTTTCTCATTTTCCTCTTCTGAAAGTTTTTTCCTTCTTTTAAGTCTCTCTGCCATGCCACTCAGTCGGTCTGCTTGCAAGCCCGCCTTCAGCTTTCCATTCCCCGTGCATCTCTCGTGAAGTGCATTGCGGGGCAGAGCAAACAGCAACTAATGAATTATTATTAATAGTTTTTAATCCCTCGCGTATTTACACGATAGTTAAACAAACTTTGCTGTGTATTTTCGATTTTTAGAGAGAGCGAGAAAAGTCAATCAGATTTTATTTAACCAGTTCGGTTAGTAAATCATTTGATAGAACACTTTCTGTTAGTGAAGAAAATGGTAGAGGACATGCAGTCAGGTGTGTCAGTTGCTATTTATTACGCTTTGGTCCGAATATTCACCTGGTTAGCTGTCGAATTTTTCTAAGAAAATGTTTTACTTGGTCAGCGCGTGCAAATTGTGCATCGCATTGGCGGCCGCATTCAGCCAGCTCAGTTAGTTAATTGGCACTCCAGCCTTGCCCACTGCCTCTGATAACAGTCTTAGTAGCCGCCGCCGCCGCCGCCAGAGCCCGGGCACGGCGTCCCGCGGAACTCCCGGCACTCCTGCCGCTCCACAATGGTTCTCGCTGTGCAGTCCTGGCCTCTCGGCGTTAGCCGCTGCCTTCTTCTCTCTTTGATGGACGGCAGGTTCATGAAGTTGCAGGTGCGGCTGCAGCTGCTCCACCGGCTCCAGTCGCTGTACTGGCAGCAGGCCGGACAGGCCGACTGGTCGATGACGGACGGGCAGGCGAGGCCGCCGTTTGTCGGCTCGTGCTCGATCCGTCGAGTCCGGGTCCTCTCGCCTGCGCACTCCCTGGCGCAGGGGCCCCAGGGTCCCCAGGCAGACACGACGCAGTCCTGCCTCTTGCCGATCATCTCCTGTGGCATGTGGTGGCCGCACTGCCGCTCGCACTGCATCTTGTCGTCGTAGCGATTGTCGTTGCCGCCACAGCCGTTGTAGCTGAAGTGAATGCATCGCTTCGTGGCCAGGTCGAAGTACCATTTCACCTGGGTGCCGGTGCCGCCGCCGTCCTCGCAGGTTCGTCCGCTGTCCGACGACTGCTTGCACGGCTCGATGAGGCCTCGCCTAGCCATGAGCTTGCCCTTCTGGATCACCGCCATCGTGTGCAGGTCTCTGGCGGACACGTTGCTCAGGCCTTTCTTGCAGAAGCTCAGACAGGCCTCTTCGCTAGTGAATCGATTCGTGTTGCCTTTGCAGCCTCGATAGTTGAACGGGTGGCAGCTGCGGGCCTCGATGTTGTAGTAGTAGAACCTGCCCTCGCCGCCGCTGCACGGCCGGCCTTCGTCGTATTCTTGAATGCAGATGTCCCTGGCGTTGCACTGTCGTCGGCAGCCGCGCACCTCTCGTACTTGAATCTCGCGCTGGCGGGCCATGGGGCATTTGTCCGGCGTGTACAGCGATCGGTAGCGCTCCTGCTCTCCGTTGCCGTTGCACTCCGCCACGCAAACGCTCCAGCTGCTCCATTCGTTCACGGCGCAGTCCGAGTACTGGCAGCTCAGCTCTGCTGGGGTGCAAATTTCCGTCTCCTGTTTGTTAGTGAGATGGGGAAGTAGGCTAGATAGTGCGATGAAGTAGATGGCACTTTGGAATTCAATGAACAAGTTTCGGCTTGATATGGTAAATGTCTACGAGTACGAGTATAGGTTATATCTCTGAGGGCGCTTAAAGCAGATAGGTAGAATTATAATTAATAAACGTTTAGGGTAAATGTTTTTCTATGATAGATGTCTATGGTAGATGTCTAGGGTAGCTTGATCTATGGTAGATATCTAGGGTAGATTGTTCTATGGTAGATGTCTAGGGTAGCTTGATCTATGGTAGATATCTAGGGTAGATTATTCTATGGTAGATGTCTAGGGTAGCTTGATCTATGGTAGATGTCTAGTGTAGCTTGATCTATGGTAGATTTCTACTGTAGCTTGATCTATGGTAGATGTCTAGTGTAGCTTAATCTATGGTAGATGTCTAGTGTAGCTTGATCTATGGTAGATGTCTAGTGTAGCTTGATCTATGGTAGATGTCTAGTGTAGCTTAATCTATGGTAGATGTCTAGTGTAGCTTGATCTATGGTAGATATCTTAGCTAGATAATTGATCTTTAATAGATTGATCTATGATAGATTTATTGGGTAAAATAATTAATCTATCGTACATAAGGTAGATTGAGTTTTAGTAGAAGCCTTACGTTAAAAATGATTTGAAATTAATGTAAGATACATGTAAAAGTCTACTTGGGTGTAACATTGCTACACAGCATTACAGTCTGTAGCGTTTCCTATGACGACCATGCGCGAGCTGTAGCGCTCGTTATCGACTAAACTTCGCAGATATTGATAACAATAGATCAAGTGGGAACTATTTTTCCATTGCGTTAATCGAGTTAGCATATATACATATATGATTTATTGCACCAATTATACCGGCTAGTCCCGAGTTTAACCCGCGAGGCAAAAGTGTGACGTCTGCAATCAGCCGCGCGATACGAGTCGTATCCGTGTTTATCGCGGAACAGCAAAATGTGTGTTTATCTCTATTTGCCGTTCCCTTCAAGCATCCCTTTTGTTTATTCGTCTGCGTGTGGCTATTAGCGAGCGAGGGCTTGTCCTGCATTCCATTGTACGCCGACCTCCAAGCCGACTTCACATTTCCCTTTGCTGAAAAGGTCCGATTGCGGCTCAAGCCGGCAAATTTTGGTTCCCCCAGACCTCCGCCTACGGATTGGACTTGATAAATATTTTTGAGGGGCAACAGAGGTTTTGCTTCGCGCTCGAATTGGTCTCCTTATCTGCATCTGCGGGTTACCTCTGTCTCTTGGACTGCAGCGACTGGGACAGTTCAGGCTCCGATACTGCTTTGCTGTTTATCCAACTATCAGTTGCTTGCAATCAAGTTTAGAAAAAAAATTCTTCCGCTTCCTTCATTCCAATACAGCGCCTCGCTAATCAAAAGGAGCCACAGTAGTTCGGCGGTAACGCGTTTGAACATCGGGCCAAAATACCTAGGTTTATCTTTCAAGCTTGTGCTCGAAAATTTACCGGTGAGAGAGGCTTGTCGTGCAATTCGCGAAATCTGGGAAAACTGCTTGCAAGAGTCTGACGGTCTTTCAGAACATGACTAGCTACAAGCTACTCACATTGAGATGGAACAGCCGTTCGCACTGGCCCTCCATCAGGTTGGTCTCCAGTCGGCGCTCGCGCCGCCTCACCCCGGTGCTGCCGCAGGTGCTGGAGCACGCGCTCCAGCTGCCCCAGGGCGAGACCAAGCATTTCATGCGCATTTTCTTCTGAATCATATCCGGGTAGGTGTCAATCAGCGAGCCTTCGCGTCGGTTTTGCGCCCGCCAGAGCGGCTCTCGTCGACCGCCTTCGGAGCGGCGTCGGCCGCTGCCGCTAGATGCCGCTGAGGCCCCCGAGGGCGGCCTGTCCGACTGCGGCCGCTCGTTGCCACTGAGGCCGGCGTCTTCGCACACCCAGTCGTGCGTCGGCCTCGTCCGAGTCACCACCAGTTCGGCCACCGGTCGAGCTCGCCCTGTATCGTCCGTTTGAAACGGTCCCTTTTTGTAGAAGCCGCCCCGGCCCAGGTAGCGAATGACGTCATCCTCCGGCCGAGCGTCCCTAGTGTGGTAGTGGCTGCCAGTCTTTGTGCCGGCGTCCCACGGGTAGAGCGGTATGCGGATCTCCCGCTTCCAGGTGCAGCCGGTCTGGCACAGATCCAAGTCGTCGGTGCCCGCGCACCAGTCGGGCGACGGGCCGAGCATGGTTAGAAATGACAGCAGGTGATGAGTCCGGTTCACGGAGAACAGAGCCGTGCTATGGTTGGATAAAACAAAAAGAAATTATCAAGTGTGGTCATTGATTAAAGTGCATTGCTGTTTAGCTAGCCTAGTGATGATTTATGAATAATTTTGTTATTAATAGCCTTCGTGTCTATTCAGCCCCGAGAGGCCATGTGAAATCCATTGCTGCGGCTTCGCACAGCTTTGTAACTCTGCGCTTCAAGATAATCAATCATGACGCTTTGGATTACGGTCTATTAACCCTCTCTATTCACCTGTGCTGTCGCCTTGTCTCCTGTTATCATTCGTGCGCGCATTCATCCACTGCCTCTGGCCGTAGGAGAATTCTAATACTACGGAAACTGGAGGCAGCGCAGTCTTTGGTCAGTGCTTTAAGATTCTGCTAATCCTGCGAATCCCCCAATCCCTTAGGGATATTGGCTCTATGGATGACAAGAGACTAATAATCCAGCTACTAGAAGTGAATGCTGCACTCAGTCGCTGGCTCGGCAGCTAATCGCGGACCGACTTAATGCCTAGCATTTATCACTGCCTCCGTCGTTTCATTTCTTTCTACGACTATTGAATTTAGACGGAGGAAATTCCGGCCTGTGTGGCTGCTGAGAAAATCAATCGATTGGACAGGATTGCGGCCTGCGCAGTTTCGTGACCGCATAATTGCTTTCCCACGCTCCGCTTCCTTCGTCAAGCAGGCTGAAGCGCCGAGAATCACCGATGCAAAATTGCATTCATTTCAGTTCGGGTTTTTCTGCCTCGCCCAGCTAATCCGACGCTTCCCACTCTCTTGCGTTAAACAGCCAGCATTCTGTTTGCTTGCTTGAATTTGCTTGGTTCCTCCGTCAGAAGCGGCGGCAACAGGTTGCTACTTCAAGCCGGCACTAATCCGCAATTGCTGAAGAAGACTTGCCAGCTCATTCCAGCACGGATCGAATCCAGCCGACCTACTTGTGCTGACCAGTGGCTGCTGTAGCCACTTCCTGACTTGCCTACAAATGCAAATCTATCGATTGGTCTTTTCCTGCCTGGAAAATTGCATCAGAAATATCAATTTTATTATGGCCGGAGATCCTGTAGAACCCGGATGACCTCTTGTGACCTCTGTGTTCTGGCTTCGGTCTCGCTAGCTGGAGTTCCTCTATCAAGCAGAAGAGCTACGGATCGGAGACCTTGATCCGCATTGATATAAACTCAATAACACAGGCTAACTTGTTTGAAAACGATTCCCATTGCATCGAAGGTCTTCAATATCCCTCTGGCTGCTGAAGCACCTGATATGCTTTTTACTTCGTGCCCAGACCAGCATTTGACTCGTCGGTTCTTTGAAGTTTTTCTATCTCCGTCCTGGTTTGAAAACAGCGTGTACGCTCGTAAATGGTTTCCTTGGTAAATCTAGGACTCTGTAATTGGCTGTTACAGTTTGACTTCAGTTGATTTACATTAGGGTTAGGATCGGCACTTAAGATTTCGTACACCCGGGTATTTCTACTGATGCAACTCTTACCGGGTATCTCCGAGGTTATCTTCGCCCCACAGTCCATGCGTCTTAATAACATTGAGAATGTTCCAGCGACCTTTCTCCTTGAACTCTTTCTCCAGCTGTGTAGTGTCGCCTGTCTCGCATACGGCCTTGACGCCGGCCTTGGCCTTGCCTCCGATGTAGAATATGTTGTAGGCCTGCGAGTGGGTCACGCCTGAAATGCACGGTAGGTTAGAAAATGAGACCGGGTCAAATCAATCGAGGATTTGCATTCTGATTTAGATTCTGTTGCTAGCTGTCTTGTCGGGCGTCAACAGCACGGTAATAAAATTATTTAGTAAACTTTCTTATGTCTCTATATGTGAAAGTCCGTGTCTCCCTGTACTATGCTCTTGATTCGCGATCGTTATCACTGCTCCCTTGGTTCGTCTCGCGTGTCAACTCACCCCATCGTGTTTCATTCTGTGCGGGGCAATCAACATCCGCCTACTCCCTATGGATGAGGCATTAATTAATTCTGGACCGCGCGTCTTGCCTTCCTTGTATGTGTCATTTATTAGCTTCCAAGAAATCGATCGCATGCAACATCCTTGAAGCAATCGATTCTCTAGTCTCTTTGTCTTGCTTATGGATAAATTTAATTCTGGAGATTCTGTGCATCCACTTGTTTCACACTTAGCTTTGGAGGCAAAATGCTCAGCTTTGTCTTAATTCTGTGCCGATCTTTGCACGTGACTCGTGTGTGTCTGCAGGCAGAGCAGCTCAAGGCCGCTTTTTGGGACAATTCACTAATCGAGATGCAAGCGTACGATCGAGTATTGGAAATTTCCCTCCTTACCAATGATACTAGTCCAGTGCGAGTCGTGCTTCTCAGTCGGGAACTCATTCGGATGGTTGTGTCTTGTCCAGACTCCTCGCATCTCCATCCGGTAGACGGCGTGACCGCAGGCGCAGCATTCTTCAATATGCCTTCGGCGCATCATCATCATGTCCAGCAGCGGGGTGCCGCTGCCGCCAGTGCCGCTTGCAGTCCCAGCGCTGTCAGCCTCCGTCATTCTCGGCAACTGTCGCGGTTGGTCAGCCGGCATTGGAGCGTGCGACTCCAAAGTCGGGCAGATGTCTTTAGTAAGCATGCCTTGGTCCTTAAAGTACTCTCGGTCGTATTCGACTGTGGCGCGAAACGAGACGCAGTCCGTCATGCCGCCACTGCTATAAGGAGCCGTCCAGTGCACCTAGAAAGTATCAGCTATTAGTATTACCTGCAGGCTAATAGGGGATTCATGGAAGAGATGGAGAGTTTTTTTCTGTCTTTTCCCAATCGATTCAACGGATGTCGGTTCCTGAGTCACAGCCCCAAGGTCTGCTTGTACACCAAGGTTCAGCAAAAGTTTGCAAGCCTAGCGGCGAGAGAGCCAGAGCCTACGGTAGAATCCACTTCCGTGCAGTAAATGCTACGAAACATCAATAATACGGGAAATACGTTGGTACGAACATTCGAATTTCATTACGAATATTTTATTGCCAACCTTAAGAAAACATTGAAGGTACACATAAGGTTGTCTTCTTGGTGCTAAAATTCTGAATTGCACTACAAGCGATTACTTACTTTATATATATGGATTGAGAGGAATTTATTACAGTAGAAAGATATTTTTCAATAAAGTACTTGCCTGGATCTGTGTGAACTGGTTGCTACGGCGGGCAGACTCGATCCCGGTTACCACGCCGGGGCACTCCGGATCGCTCTGAGTCCGGACCGGCGCTGGTAGGTGCCTGAACTGGCCAACTCCGTGCATGTACTCTGATCGTAGCGATACCGACTGCTTCACCGCCGTCAGGTAAAAATTGTTGAACACCACCCCGGGATAGCGAGTTTTAATCACTACCCGATAGGTGGCCCCTGGCTCGAATCTGTGCACCTGCTGACCCGTTGCCGACGTTTCATTTAGCTGTTGCACCTGCAGCTCGTAGCCGCCATCGCCAATTTCGGGCTCTTTGAGGGCCCAGTCCGGCACCCGGTCGCAGGCCCAGCGGTAGATGCCGCCGGCACCCGAGGCATCGCCGCATCCAGCTTGGCATCCCAGCAGCAGCATGAAAATTGCCAGTAGGAATTGAAGGTGCTTTCCAACTGGCTGCAGACGCCCGACGTCTTCAATCATGCCGACTGTCTGGGCAGGTTTCTTTGTTAAATGAGGAGAAATCTGCTGTTGAGACCAATGAATAGGTCTTCCCCGGGACCTGTGCGACTGCGCTTGCGTTGATATTGCCGTCTTTTTTGCCCCGCCGGGGTTTCTTGCGGTTTCCTCCAGTGCGGATTGCACAGCGATTTAAGCCTTCTGGGCCTCTTCTCTCTGACTCCTCTGCCCCGGTTCTTGAATCCTCACAGGCAGGGGCCAATGAGACGGTCCGGTCTCTTCCCTCACCTCTCTTTTTCCTCTTCCCCTCCTCCATGGGGGGGGGCGTGTTGCCCCCTCATCCGCGTCTCCTGCCTCTCCCTCTTGTTGGCCTGAGAGTGTGGATTTCTGCTGCTGAATGCCTGAAAAGCCTGAGGCTGTGGGAGGGGCCGCTGTAACGGGCCCAGTTTGACACCGGCTCTCCTGCACTGGCTGCTCCAGCCTCACTCGGCCTCTCTGTCGCTCACTTTTGTTTCAAGAATATAAAAGTCTCCAAGATGCATTTCGTCTCGTCGCATGCGCTAGCGGGAAAATTGGCTGCGGGTTCTCGCGAATTCTTTCCAGATTAAAAGAAGCTTCAAAGCTTGCCTGACTGGCTGAGCTGGCGGGAATCCGCTTTGACACCTTGTGGGAAATTTCACGCCTGCTTTAGCTGTGTAAGGCTGGATCCGGGCTGGGAGTCGCTGTGAGCTGAGCTGAGTTCCGCCGTGTGTCCCCCAGTGTTTTGCTTTCCTCCCCCTGTCAGCCTGTCTAGTCCCCCATTTTCTTCCTTCCTGCAACTCAGCATCCCGGTTGCGGCTTTCTCTGCAGGGCCTCGTATCTGTTCAGAGCTTAGGCCGCTTGCGTGAGCAGCCTGACAGTCACGAACTCACACTCGCTTATTGAAGTGCTTGGCAGCTGCCACAGCCCGAAAATTCTTGCTTAGCCACCCTGCCCTGACTTCGCTGCTCTGTTCTCCTCCCTTTCTGGAAGAGATTCCGCTCGCTTACACTGCACCCGACTGTCCGTCCCTCCTCCTCCGTCGTTCCTTCTTTGGGCCGAGCCGCTTTTATATTTTTATGCGCGATAGACTTGAGTGAATTTCAGTCCGGGGTGTCGCTGTAGTGGACTTACTGTTGGCCAGGATGGCTGAAACCTGATTATCTGGCCTACTGATTCTGCTCAGAAGTGCAATCGGGCGGCTAGTATGGCACTGGGGTTGTATTCAGTGCTGTAAGATAGATCGCACACTTTTAGCTTCTACGCTCGTAGGTCGTCGCTGACTCCTGAGCACGTGTGGTGATGGGCTCAAGGGCTTGGTCCCTTCGTGCCCCTTTCTAGATCCGGGTTCGCGTACTGACCCTGGCTGCGGTCCTCCACGGACACGCGTACGACGCACTTAATCCCTCTAAGGTGCCTAGTACAGCTGCAGACCCCAAATGACTTGCAAGGTAGAAGGCTTACCAGCCAGCGATTTCGGTCGTTCCACCCGGAAACAGCGCCGACAGAGCAGTGGGAGTATTGGTATTCTTTATTTGTATTTCTATTTATTTAGGACAATTAGGACAATTATAAGGGCAATTTATTGTAATAGCAACCAACGCTGGCACAAATCACCGGAGAGCCATGAAGACGACGGAAATGGGGTCTCACGGGGGTCCGAATAAATAGGCAGCAAACTGGGGGCTGAGGGCGCGGGATGAAGGCGGCAACAGGGGGGGCTTAGACAACAGCCGGGGCGCAGCACGGCAGACTGGGACTGGCAGCCAATCACAAACTACTGGGGCGGGACAGCTAGGCTTACAAAAGAATGGGGAGGGGTCGCACGCAAAGAATGGGGGGTTGAATAAACAGAAAAGGCCTAGGCAGAGGGGGGGGGTTGGGGGGGGTACGCACGCGCAGAATGGGGGTTGAATAAACAGAAAAGGCCTAGGCAGAGAGGGGGGGTTGGGGGGGTACGCACGCAAAGAATGGGGGGTTGAATAAACAGAAAAGGCCTAGGCAGAGAGGGGGGTTGGGGGTACGCACGCAAAGAATGGGGGGTTGAATAAACAGAAAAGGCCTAGGCAGAGAGGGGGGTTGGGGGAGGTACGCACGCAAAGAATGGGGGGTTGAATAAACAGAAAAGGCCTAGGCAGAGAGGGGGGGTTGGGGGGGGTACGCACGCAAATAATGGGGGGTTGAATAAACAGAAAAGGCCTAGGCAGAGAGGGGGGGTTGGGGGGGGGGGTACGCACGCGCAGAAGCAAACCAGGGGCCGTGGCGCGAGAGTCAGACGCGCTTACCGTTAAGCTGCTTTGCTTCATCTGGTTTTTTGCCTCTCTAAAAATTTGTTTGTGTTGAACGTCTGCCATGGCAATCCATTATCTAACTTTTGTGCCCCGTCTGATTTGCCTCGAAGCTCGTACAGCTCAATCAAAAAACAGTTCATCCCTCGCGTCGGAGCACAATTCAATTCGGTCGTCACAGCCGCTTTTCCACCCAGTGTTTTAGCTGTTAGACTTTCAAATCTTTTTTGCTAACGAGCTAACGGCTGGGGACTAATTAGTGGAACGGCGGCCTCTTAAGAAGCTGTGCGTGTCTCGAGGGCATTGCTGCATTTTTATTGATCTCCAGCGCTGTCATTTGTCTGCATGCTGTCTGCCGGGTCAAAGCAGCCGCCGTGCTAATCAGATTTGCTGCCTAGGATTCTTCTCTTTTGCTTTATAATCTTCTGTTGGTTGTTTCTTCTAAAAGAAGCTGCGGCAAAGAAAGAGTTTGAAAATTTCCGTGCAGCATCCCGGCTGGATTAATAACGGAGCCTGAGCATGAAGACTGCATGATAATCCGAGTTTCTGCACAGCAGAGTCGCAATTGTGCTTCGCTAGCTTCTTATTGCTATGGTTTCTCCCTGAGGTCAGTCAGGTATTTCTGCGGATTAGCGGCAGAAATGTCAGGCTTTTTTTTCGTTTCTGCTCCCCTTCTTTTGGCTTGCCCGGCTGCAGCATCACAGGCATTTCATTCTGCAAATTAGCAGTCATTGGACTTTAAGTTAAGTATGATAAAACTGCTGATGTGTTAATCTCCGTTCAACTAAACCTAATTCAAATTCGCGCCAAAAAGGACGCTGTTAAAAAATCTGCACTCTCTCTGACAGCTGGGAATTTGCTCGGCTGCTTGTTTCCTTGCTAGCTGTTGGTCGACTTGTCGCTTTGACTTGATGCAGTGCCCACTGCTTCCTTCCCTGCAAAGAGTTGAGTGCTCACGGCAGTCGATGGCAGCACTGCCCAGGTGTTGTGCTTCTTCGGGCCTTGATTAGGCCGCTGAGAGAGGGGGAGAAGAGAGAAGGAGGAACAGAAGCCACGGGGCGGCGGCAAACAGATTGCTTCAGCTGATGACGGGGATCGGGAGAGGAGGGGAATTAAGCCCGGGGAGAAACTCGCTTTGGGTTTTGATTGAAAGCCGGGGATGGGGGTGGGACGAGTTGCTAATGAAAGAGAAGGAAAAACGAGAAGGCGGGACCTTCAATTAGCCTGTGCGCAGTGATGTTGACAAGAGGGTCTGGAATCATGGCTGGCTGACGTTGAGTCAGCTGCGTGCGTGCAGGATGCCGCGATTGCATGACAACTTCTGTGAACTACTTTCTCGGGCTTTTAAATCTGCCATCTTGTCTTTATGCCACCTGTATATTTGGTCGCGTCATTAAAAAAATTGGCATTGCTACGAGCTAGAATGAGCTCTCCAGTTTGTTCTGGCTAACGGCAGTCCGGAGCCCATCTGATTTTGTCTTGCTGGAGCCGTAATTTAGCTCAGTAGACCCCAGATATGTACCTAGAGATTGTAAATCACCTGAACTGACTCTGGCTGGCTGCTACACATACTGGGATATTGCTGTCGCTGGATTGTCCTCCCCTAAATTGTCATGCCACTGTTTTTCTGCACTTATTGTTAAGTGCAAAGCAATGTCTACTGCCGGAGTGGGGCAGGGAGACTGCTGCTTCTCTGGGATGGGAAACTGCAAGTCATAAACAGAGATCTGTTTCCTCTGTTGCTTTGCGCTTGCTGAAAGTGGTTAACAGTTGCTGACAGTTGGATGCAGAAAAGCGAGGTTTAGATGACATTTTTTACCCGAAAAATCTTACCAAAAATGGTCAAGCTAAAAGATAAACTGCAGGACTGCTGCTGTTTGGGTTTTTGACTCTTCTGTCTCCTATCGGCAGAAAAACTGCTTGGTTGGTTTTTGGCGAATTGGAGTGAAGTTGGTCGGGACCAAGGTCAATGATGGGCGGAGGATTTGGCGCACTGCAGCCTCCTTCATCTCCGGCAGTTGATTGCGTGACTGACAAGTTGCCTTGGCTGCGATGGCTGGGTGCATGGAGAGAGTTATGGCATATTTCTGTGAGATCGGCTAGGACAGAGAGAGGGGACAGTGGAATTTGAGTGGAGTGGAGGCGCTGCTTCAGAGCTCTCATTGCGTCTCTCTGACCAGTTTTCTCACTTGCTCGCAGTGCATTCATTTCTCATTCAGCATCTCGGGCTTGTTGTGCCAGCCTTAGTGCTCAAATATTCTCCCAGCTCTTACACTGGCTGACTGGCATGTCTGCAATTCGAGATTCTGGCCCATTCAGACTGGCTTTGCTAATTAATGAAAACAGCCAGGAATTTGAAATTTCGAGAGATTGTTCCATTTCTCCAAAGTAGGCCTCGACCAGTTCTCTCTTTTGCTGGCGTGAACTTTTATTCGGCAGGCAAGATGCTCCATTGTGCGCTTATTCAAGAGCTCACTATTGGGAAAATGTAGTGCAGAGTTCTGTAAGCCTGGGAGATTTTAATACTTTCAGCTCATTTAGGCTGGTGGCCTTCTATCCGAGCTCGGATCTGCTCAAGCCTTTGCTCGGCTGCTCAGCTGTAACGGCAGATAGCGGAGCTGTGGGGTGGATATCTATAGGGACACGCGAGATAAAACTGGGTAGGTCGAATGCGCGTCCCTGCCTCTCTTTGCGCAGAGGCTGGTGCCCGCCCCTGCCGGTTCAATGAAGGCTGCGGTCGGGTCTTCTGTCTGCTCGGTTACCAGCTGTGTCTGTAATTTATTGAATTATGCAAATATGTTCCGCTGCGCAGTAAAGAGAGAGAGAGAAAGATAGGGCAAGGAAAAAAAAGGCCCCCCTCAGCCTTTGTCGGTAGAAGAGAGAGAGAGGGTGGGGTAGAATTGCCGGCAGAGAAGACTTGTGTGTTGCAGATTTTGCTTTTTTCGCACTTTGTGTCCCTCTCTGTCCCGGTCTGTCTGCTTTTAAACCAGCGCTGCGAAATGCAAAAATTTCACCAGCAATTTGCTGAGTGATTTTTTGCTCCCGGATTTTTAGGGGATTAGCGAATTCTCCGCTCGGCTGATCGGGCAGGATGGGGATTTCGCAAAATGGGTGGCTTGCCCGTTGGATTTTGATTTTCTAAAGTAGGCATAAAAGGTGAAGAGTTTTGCACCTTCTGTCTCACTTTCGCCTCTCTTATGCCTATTTTGTTCCACTTGTGCACCGCGTGTTCACCTGAGCGTCTCTGCAGGGTCAAAAGGTGAATTTAAGGCATGAAATAGGCGATAGGGGCACAGGTGTCATAGGGGAGTTGGGTGCATTAAAGGTGCACAGTGTGCATTGGAGGCACAAAAGGTGAACAAAAGGTGCACAGTGGGCACTTTAGGTGTAGTAGCAATGCAAGGGGCGTTCCAACTTGCGATAAGTGCTTTGCTACTTTTCCTCACTATTCTTTGGAATTCCTCACTAATGCAAAACTTTTCACCATTTTTCGGAACTTTTCCTTAGTATTTGAAGTCATTGGAACTTTCGTGGTTTGCCGAAATCAGGAAGCTGCTAGCAGCGATTAGTATCGACGTAAATAAAGCTTTTTCTATGTTCAATCTGTGCCTGCAATATACAAGTATGTAACTATCAGTTAATTTTTATTACTAATTCACATTGGAAAAGTTATGCAACTACGTGGGCATAAAAGATGAGCGAGATGCACAAAAGAGGCACTTATATTTACTGGCCTGTTTCAATTGCGGAAAGCTGCTTTGTTAGCAAATCATGCCGGCTGCTGCTGGCGACTCCGCCTCTCATTGGGGAAATTCTTTCACTCACTCATGCCCTCTGATGTCCATCTGTGTCTGTCTGTCTGTCTGTCTGTCTGTCTGTCTTTCTGTCTGTCTGTCTGTCTGTCTGTCTGTCTGTCTTTCTGTCTGTCTGTCTGTCTGTCTGTCTGTCTGTCTGTCTGTCTGTCTATCTGTCTGTCTGTCTGTCTGTCTGTCTGTCTGTCTGTCTGTCTGTCTGTCTGTCTGTCTGTCTGTCTGTCTTTCTGTCTGTCTGTCTGTCTCTCTGTCTGTCTGTCTGTCCATATCTGTTTGTATGTCTGTGTTTACTGTCTGTTATCCCGTCTTTCTATCCAAAGTTTGTGCTTTTATTATTTGTTTCTATAATTCATATCGCGGTCTCTCATTCCCTCTTTTTCCTTCCGCAGCGCGGTCGGTTCACCACGATTCGCTGCGCCAGCCAAGACGATCATCGGCAGTGGCTGGCCGCCCTGCGAGCTCACACGGTGGACATAAGCGAGACCTTTTATGCGAGGCCCGTGACGGCGTCTTCCATCAACTATCGAGGTCGAAAGGTATTTATTTATTTTTAATTTCTAAATCGCATTAATTTTTCCGTACTTTGCTGTACATCTACTGATAAGATATTTCAGTAGTGTAATGCAGATATTTAACGATTTATTTAAATTTTAAATTTCGACAGGACATCATATTGATTGACATTGGAAGCTGCTCAATTCGATCTGGCTGGATGTTTGACGAAGGTGGGTGTGCTGCTATTTTATTATCACTGACTTTTCGATTGAGAGCGAATTCACGTCCATCTGATTCGGTTTGTTGAATATCTAACCTTTAATTGTATTTCTGTTTCTAGCCATAGTCTTACCTTCAACAGCCTATCAATTGCAAATCACCACCGGATCTTGCGGTGGCGCATCAGAACTGTCAGTTTTGGCCATAGACAAAAGCGCAAAACCAAATTGAGGTTGTTCATTCGATTCACACCCATAAGGGTGTAACCCCAAAGCAACGAGTGTGTGCCTGCATGCGGTATCAGCGCTATGGAATGTGCTCAGGAATGGGCAGCATGTCTCAGCGCTGGTTGCGTGACGATGTCGCCGAAGACGTTGTGCCAGGGTTCCCACAAGCCTGCGAATAACCCTAGAATTTATTTTAACCGCAAAATGTCTTACTTTCTACTGCGACTTTATTCTGTCAGTAGTTGAGTTAGCGCATTAAGTTTATACAATAAATTGAATTATTAATAAAAATCCGTGCTTCCAAAACCGCGTGCAGCCACGGTGCCGCAGGTTTTCATTCCCAGCGTGGTGGCTGTCGACCGAGACGGCGCCTCCGTGTCCGCTGCCGGCTTTGACAGTTTTCGGCCGGAAGTGCGCGAGCGCTGCCGCCTGGTGTTTCCGGTTCGGCCCAACACCAGCCTGCCTGTGCCGCTGTTCCAGCAGCCGCCGGGCGCCCTCCTGGCTTTGCTGGAGGCCGCCATTGGGCCGCTGCTGCAGGGTGAGGCTGCTGGGGGGCTCTGGGCTGTAGAATTGGCTGTAGTGTGCCACAGTATAGGCTGTAATGTGCTACAGTATTGGCTGTAATGTGCCACAGTATAGGCTGTAATGTGCTACAGTATTGGCTGTAATGTGCCACAGTATAGGCTGTAATGTGCTACAGTATTGGCTGTAATGTGCTTTAGTGCCGGCTGTAATGCGCTATATAGTACAGGCTGTAATGTACTATAGTACAGGCTGTTATGTGCTATAGTACAGGCTGTAATGTGCTATAGAACAAGCTGTAATGTGCTATAGTAACAGGCTGTAATGTGCTATAGTACAGGCTGTAATGTGCTACAGTATTGGCTGTAATGTGCTTTAGTGCCGGCTGTAATGTGCTTTAGTGCCGGCTGTAATGGGCTATATAGTACAGGCTGTAATGTACTATAGTACAGGCTGTAATGTGCTATAGTGCAGGCTGTAATGTGCTACAGAACAAGCTGTAATGTGCTATAGTAACAGGCTGTAATGTGCTATAGTACAGGCTGTAATGTGCTATAGTACAGGCTGCAATGTGCTATAGTACAGGCTGTAAT